>WOFM01000018.1:143290-371409 GCA_011428145.1 Ericerus pela | reverse complement strand
TTTAATTACGAATTAAATCGGTAATGTTGTAGTTTTATAAAACTCACAAGTTCAAAAATTTCAGTTAAATCAATTTAAAATTTGATTTATTGATGCATAAAAATAATCTTTTTTGTTGCTGTATGACGAATGTTTTTATCTACTTGCGAAATATTCTTACAAATATGTCTAATTCTAATTTTTACATAGAAATTTGTAATTAATTCGGTTAAATGCTGATCAGGTAGCTCTATGTGAAGTGAGGTTGAAATCCAAGGAAAGGAACAAGTTAGTTAGAGATACTTTAATGCAATGATCGAAGATACAAATTATAAGTTTGAGGAAGATGAACGATCTCCCTCCATTACGAGATTACAGTTTGAGTGGGAAATGAGTTTCAGCATTCTCGGGTGAACGAATGAAAAAAGTCGTGTTTGTTCGCACAACCTGAAAGTGTTAGTTTACGTTGTCCAAAGTAGTAGCGCTAATGGTTAGTGAACGAGTGTAGGTGGAGTGTAGAACAACACCCCCCCTCAGTCCAATGAAACGAGCGAACATGATTTATCGCGAGAACGAAAATTTGAATTATAATATTATTACACATTTATATTCATTTCCCAAACAAAAATAAATAAAACAAATTACATAAAATTAAATTAATAATGAACAATGACTAGATTACAACATATATTTCGATGTATCTTCGAAATTATTTATCGACATATTATATTACGCTAACGAATTTCAATTCGGATATTTTTTGATCTTTCATGTTGTTTGAGAAAAATTTTGTTCAATTTTGTTTAGTACTTGTTGAATAAGGGTGTTCTGAAATGTGATAAACTAATATCAACTAAACGTGTGAAATCATGTCGATGATTTGTATTCAAAACTCTGTTCGTTCAAAAGCTGAATTTGCAGAGATGACAATGAATACCTACACGAAAATAAATTTTGTTTCAACAAATATTTTTTGGCCTAAAGAATATATTATATTATTAATTTTGTTTGAACATGTGGTTTCTCTTTTTCTCGAACATTATATTTTTCATGTACTATATTACAAAAGGTGATATTATTGTATTCAGTGATTCGTGACTTGACATATAATTAACTTTGAATTTTTATATTTCTTCCCCTTTTAAAATAAACGATTTTCCCATATGATTATTGTGAATTTAATGAATTTTATTGTGAGAGATTTGATGTTGTTAATATTTTATCAACTAGATTTCTAAATTTTTGTTTTTCGAGACTTTTTGTTAGCATGTCTGCTAATTGCAAATTTGTACCTACAGTTTTAAATTCAATTTCTTTATCTTCTACCGATTGTGTAATGGCATAACATTTTATCATTAAGGTCCTTGCTCGTTTTTGAGCTCCTCCCGACATTATTCTGAGGGCTGATATATTATCTTCAAAAATTCTTACGGGCTCATTTTCCTCAAATATTTCTTTTTGTAAAAGGAATGTAACTTGTATATCATCCAAAGCATCAAATACCGCAATTATTTCAGCAGCAGTTGAGCTTGTAGCTACGATTGTCTGTCTTCTTACATTCCAATTAATTAAATCCCCATTTAAATATATTAAAAATCCTGCTATAGATTTTCCTAAATTTAAATTTGATATTTTTATTTCATGATCTCTTATATCTGGGGCATAAGATGCATCAACGAAAGAGTGTATGCCTTTACTATCCGATGTGAATTTAATTGAGAATTCTTTTGTCGTGTTTACATATTTAAATATTCTTCTCACATGATTTTTTAATTTAGAATTTGATTTCGTTTGGAACCTCGAGAAAAAATTCACTGCAAACAAAATATCTGGTCTTGTTATTCTAGCCAGATATAATAGGGCTCCAATCATTGAACGATATTCTGTATCGTCTGTACAATTTTCATCTTCTTCAATTTTTAAAGATGTTTCTATTGGCATATTTATGAAGTTTGATTCATTTTGATTATATTTTTTTTACATTTTTTCTATATATCGTGATTGTATTAGAGTTATAGTATTTTCTTTTCTATCTCTAATGATTTCGAATCCTAAATAAAATCTTGGGTTATCAATAATTTTCATGGTAAATCTTTTTTGAAAGGAATCGTTTACATTTTTAATCCATTCGGGGGTATTTGACGCTATTAATATGTCGTCAACGTATGTAATCATAAAAATTATTTTTTCATTTGATTTTTTAAAGTATAAACATTTGTCCGTTTTGGATCTTTCAAAGTTCATTTTTAAAATGTATTCATTTATTAAATTGTACCATGATTTGGACGATGTCTTTAGGCCATAAATAGATTTTTTGAGTCTTAATAATTTGTTGCTTTCCATTAATAGACCTTCTGGGGGTTTTAAGTATATAGGGACTATTGCAGGGGAATTCAGATACGCTGTTTTCACATCATATTGAACCATTTCTAAGTCATATTTATTTACTATTGATAGGAACCATCTTACTAACCAAATTGGAATTACAGGGGCGAATACTTGTCCTAACTCATATTCAGTTCTATCCTTGAAACCCCTAGCGACTAATCTTGCTTTTGGTTGGTGGTATCCTTCATCGTTTGGTTTTGTTACAAATACCCATCTTGTATCTATTGTTTTTAAAGATTTATCGTAGTCTACTTCTCCCCACACGTCCACTTCCCCCAATGAAATAAATTCATCTTCAATAGCTTTCATCCATTCCCTTCTAAATGGATTATTTTTAACATCCTTATAGCATGTTGGTATACAATCTTCGATCCACCTATTATCTATAGTTTTTGTAATATTAAAAGTATTTATGTTGACCAGATTTTTTACAAAATTTGCTGGTTTAAGTACCAGTTCTTGTTAACAATTTTTTAAATTTGATGTATTTTTATTTTTGTCAAATTTGGCATCATAAGATATATTGAATTTATTTGAAAAAGGGTCTCTAATGCAATATCCCGTAGTGGTATATCCCATGAGTATACCTTTTTCTCCTCTTGGTGCAAATTTTGGGTCTATTTTTTGTTCATTTCTATTTTTTGATTTAGTTGCACTCTGTTGTCGAACTTCTAATGGAATATGCCTATAAACTAATGATCCAAAAATTTTAAATTATCCAAATTGGGTTTTTTACCAAAAAAAATTTTGTATGGAGTTTTGTACTCTGAATTTACTCTTGTCGGTGATCTGTTTATTAAATATGCAGCTGTAGCTATTGCATGTGTCCAATATTTAATATCCAGATAACCATCAATTAGTAAACTTCTTACTCTTTTCATCAAAGTTTGATTTTGACGTTCAGCAATTCCATTTAATTCTGGCGAGTAAGGGACTACATTTCAATTTGTACTCCATTTTCTTCACAAAATTTAACCAATTTTTGATCCGTATATTCCTTTGCATTATCGCATCTTATTTGACTTATGGGTGTTTTGGGGAATTTATTTTTCATTGAGTGAAAAATATTTTTGAATTTGGTAAATACTTGACTTTTATTTGATATTGGTATCACGAAGGTGTATTTGCTATAGTTGTCAATAAATGTTAATATATATTTTTGATTGGCTATTGTGGGTGTGAATGGTCCCATAATATCAGATGATATAATTTCTAGTCTCCTTTGGGGTTTATTTCTAACATTATTATGACCTAGACGTTGGCTATTAGCTATTTTACAGATCTCGCAATTAATGAAATCATCATCTTTAAAATTAATTGTTTTTGGAATTCCAACTGTAACTTTATGTAAATATCTCATGTATTTTCCGTTTAAATGACCTAATCGTCTATGCCAAATCATTTTTTTATGATTATTTGTATTATTTTGGATTATTTCTAACAAATTATCTGAAATATTATTATTATTATTTTTTTTTTATATTATTATTATTATTACTATCCCCATTATCATCTTCTGTTGTTATATTATTATTTTCATTATGTTCTTCTAAATTAATATTATTATTAGGTTCTTCTTCCTCTTCTTCTATTTCTAATTTGACAGAAAAGGAATCCCATTCATCGTCATCTTGATTTTGAGTGACGGGCATACATTTTTTTGGTATGTTTATGTAATCATAATTTACTTGAAAGACACCATCAATTTTATAAGATGTAAATAAAATGTCTCTTTGTTTCTATAAAGTATGTTTGTATTTTTTCTTTTCCTTGGTCCATATGTAGAATTCCAGATTCATTCACTTTAATTCCAGACATAATATCCAATGACAGATCCGGTACATAATGTACTTCCAATAACTCAATTGCTGTTTGAATTTTGTTTTCGTTTTCTACTAATATTCTCATATTTCCCATATGTGTAGCATATAAATACGTATCTTAAAGTGCACACTGTAATTTTACTGTAATTTTAAATTTTGTTACATTAATTAATTTTTCCATATTTGATGTGAGATGGACTTCCGCCCCCCCCCCCCATCAAGTAACATTTTTTTTTAGGTGTATATAATTTTCATTTTTTGTATTATCTTTAATTAATTTTTTTAAGAGCCAATCTTCATTATTGTTGTATTTTTTTACCATGTATGATAATTTTATTGGTCTTTCTTCTTCTTTTTTATCTTTATTTTTTGGTTTTTCCTTATTTTGTTCCTTATTTTCCGGCTTATAATCAAGGCATTTATTTTTATAATGTCCCGTTTGGTTACATATAAAACATCTTTCTTCTTTATTATTTTTTCTAGGTGATTGATCATTATTTCTATTATTATTTTGGTTTTTATTATAATTATTTTGATTATTATGATTATTATTTTCATTTCTTGAATTCTTGTTTCTATAATTATTATTATTGTTATTTCCATTATTATTACCGTTTGTATTATTATTTCGTCTATAATTATTATTTCTATTCCATCTATTGTCTTTATTATTATTATAATTCGTATTATTATTTTTAAATTTATTCCCATTATTATCAAATTTTTTGTTAGACGATTGATATTGTAATTTAATTTGTTTATCTCTCATTTTTTGATCACCGTCTTCTTTTAATATGTGTTTAAATACTTCTAGATTTTTTCTATTTTCTGGGAGGTTATCAAATTGCAATTTTGCTATGGTTTGTTCGTATCCTAATGCTAATTGAAGGTTTTCTAATTCCTCTTCTTCAGATACTTCCTTCCCTGCATCACGAACTTCTTGTACTAATATGTCCCATTTATTTAAGAAACCTCTTATATTGCCGCCTGGTGTAAATCTAAAAGCAGTCCATTTTGATTTTGCCATATTTGCGACTATTTTTGTTTTAGAACCGTAAGTTATATCTAATTTTTCAAAAATTTGATCTACTGTTTTACATTACCTAATTTGCTTTGATACATTATATGTCATTCGCTCCATAATAAACGCTTTTTCACATTCCTGTTTTTTAAAGTATGCTTTAGCTGAATTTGAAGATGGTCTATATTGTAGATTATCCATATTTTCGATATAAATTTTTAATTCAGGGTGTGGGCCAAAAACATCCCAATATCCTGAACCTCTTATTAAAGCTATTATCATACGTTTCCAGTCCAAGTAATATTGACCATCAAATATTTTTCCACTTGGACCTTGTATCGGACATATGGTTTCATCAGCTGGCATGACATAATGTACTTGAGGGTGTGTACTCCCAGAGCCTGATCCTCCTTGAGGGGATGGGGTAGTGGTTCTCTCACTAGCTGTATTCATGCTTTCTGGAGTACTTGGTAATGTACTTAGTTCCGATAACTCAATTTTGAAAAAATAATAAAATTTATTTTCAAAAAAAATTTATTTTATTTTTGAGAAAAAAAATTTTCTTTTTATTTAAACTATTAATTTTTCGTAATATTATTCGTATGTATTTTTAATGTTTTAAAATATGAAAAAGAAAAAGAAAAGAAAAGTAAAAAAAATATTCCAATTGAGAATATATTTCAAAAATAAACTTGAATAAATCATGTTTAAATTTTAATCCTTGTGATTGTTTATGACAAAGGATCTATTGAAAGTTGTCCTTGAATACTATCTGTAATATTTTATTGTAATAAGTTTTCAAGTTTATGCATTAGTATTTTTAACAAAGGAATTTTGTGACATAAAATTTCACAATTAAACTTGCCCAATGTGACAAAGGATTTTTTCTTTTGTGACAATAAATTGTTGAAACATGAAATTTGTTCAAATATGAAAATATTTTACTTGTTAATATTATATTATATTTTTTTAATTTTCGTATTTTTACGTATTTTTAAAGAGGATTTTCTCTCTCAAAATTTTCAAGAAAAATTCTTAAAGATTCTATCGAGTCCAAAGCTTGAATACTGAAAATATTTTTTGAAATTTCTATGAATTTTGCAACTTTGATACCTCTTTTATAATGAATTATTCCACCAACATTTACTGAGAAAGTTTCTAAAACTATTTCTCCCAAAAATGTTTTCCAGAATGGGAATTCGATTAAATTAATTCTCACATCTGTTATTTTTTCGTTTTCAAATATATTTAATAATTTTTTATAATCTTTTTCTTTAATTTTCATTGTTCCTTCACAATTTGATGGGCAATTAGCAATTTGTTTTTAAAATCTTATATCGTCCTGTGAAATTTCACTTGATTTTTACCGAACTAAAGGGGGTTCTTGAAATTAAGCGTTTTGGAAATTGAAGGAAAAAAAATTCTCAAAGAGAAAAGGAATTTTTTTTTTTATATAACTAATTTTGCTCAATATCCCACAAAATCACTGAATATATCCCATCGTTTTCCGCAATAGTAAATGAAATATATAACTTGAAAGTATCGAAAATTACATTACCCGTAATTTGCGGAATTCCGTTGAATATCTAACAATTGAGTTTGTGAGTAATCGGCGTTTTCCGTGGGTCAGCACTTGGATCAATTTCAGGTCGTCCTCAGAACATTTCAATCTTGGCAGCATACGAAACAGTTGAATTAGCAGCACTCAATCGACAAAATTTCAATGATAATGATGGTGTTTGAAAATCACGATGATTGCGTTCGAAGTAACAGCGATCTCTGATTTTTTGAACTTTTTTTTTTATGTTTCACCTTGCTGTAACAGACGATCCAGGTCCGAAGTAATCTGCAATCCCACGCCAAAAATTATTTGATTTCACCTCAACGCAAAAAGATGATCCAGTATTTTTCGGAAGATGATCAAATGCGTTAATTAATTTGGCGCCAATGTGATTCAAATAAACTTCGAATAATTTTCGATGAACTTTTCAAAAAATTAAACGAAAAAAAATTCACTTGAGTTAACAACTCTTGAATTAAAATATACTTTGTAAAAAATTAACTTTTAACGTAAGTAAAAGCTTATAGTTCCTTAAACTTTTGGATACTATAGCAAAAAATTAAATTGAAAGATTAAGTATCACTCTGTACTAACTATTCAGGAATCGCAGCTCTGCCTACCATGAAGTGAGGTTGAAATCCAAGGAAAGGAACAAGTTAGTTAGAGATACTTTAATGCAATGATTTAAGATACAAATTATAAGTTTGAGGAAGATGAACGATCTCCCTCCATTATGAGATTACAGTTTGAGTGGGAAATGAGTTTCAGCATTCTCAAGTGAACGAATGAAAAAAGTTGTGTTTGTTCGCACAACCTGAAAGTGTTAGTTTACGTTGTCCAAAGTAGTAGCGCTAATGGTTAGTAAGCGAGTGTAGGTGTAGTGTAGAACAACAGTTTTTAAACAGCAAACCAGTAAACTAACATTTTGAACGGGGATACGGGTGTCTGACTCAACTTCACCAGTTGTTCATTAGACTCTGTGTTATTCTTATCAGTATTAGCAGTCCAGTATGTATATAGTCAAAGGTCCTACCTTAAGAAAGCGCTTCTACCTTGAGGATATAATATATATGATGAAGATGACACATGGCCAGTTTTGATGTCCAACCTATAGAAAGCGCGTCTACAAACATGTGTACTTCCATCTAAATATCTGATTGGAGGAAAATCTCGCCAAGTGCATTTGTTTATAAACACAGGCCTACGAAGTACCTCACTATTAAACCCTTTGACGGTATACCTTAGATTACACCAATTTTTGATTCTGATTAGTTTGAGTGTTCAGTCTGGGGTACTTCCTATTGATGTGAGGTTGTGAGTATGAGAATCAAAAAATGAACACAAGACATCAGTTTCAAACGAATAATAAAGTATATAATGGTGAAGCGCAGCGCTAGCGTTGATTGTAAGCAGAGATAATAGCTCGGTTTAATAGGACTACACCAACTTACACTAATCTACACCAGGAGGGCAATTCCACAAATGATGGAATGTTATGGATTTTGCGCCAAGTTTTACTTGATTTTTTTTTGTAGAATATCTCTACCAGTGTAGGTTGGTGTAAGGTAGTGTAATTGTATCAAACAGAGCTAATGGTTTGTGAAGGAAGTGAAATTGTGAGAATAATGATAACTTCCAAATTGTGACTGATACTATTTGACTGTGATTAGTAATAATCTGTGATACTGTAAACTGTTCATTCTGTGATCATCTCTATAAAACTGTTTGTCATTTGTTAAACAGCCACTGAGCTGATACTTGTGTAATAAAATTTGTTTTACACTGAATTCTCAGGTGTTGTGTTTTTACTCAATTTTGGTTGTGATATTTTATTCATCGTTAATATGGCGTTCAGTAATTCGTTTAATCATGAAGTTTGTCATAGTTTGATTTAGTATTTTTCACAGGTTATGGGCCCAGATGTTGTGTACAACACAGCCGCTATTGTGATCCTGAAGCAAAGTTCTGCAGTCAAAAGCTGTCTGGTAATGATCATGTCATTTTGCTAATTTGTTTTTGTTCTTTTTATTTCTGCTGTTGCCATTTTTCTGCGCATCTCATCTCTGTTGGCTTCGAGCCTGATTTTGTCGCTGTGTTAGCTGTTTTGCTACTTAACTGTAAATTCTTTTGAGATGGAGAGTGGAAGAAAAACCAACATCAAATTATATGATGGCAAAAACTTGCAGAGCTGGAAGTTTCAAATGGAGTTGCTATTGCGAAGGAAAAATCTCTATGAAGTTGTGCATCATGTTCTTGTGAATAAGGATTGGAATGTTGAATGGTGTAGTAAGAATTCTAAGACTATGTTTTATATTGAAAATAATGTGTACGATCAATTTTTGGAAGTCATTAGGGGATTCAAATTTGGTTGCAATATGCTTGAATCAATCTATAGTTTGGCACAACATGATGATGATGATCAAAAACTCATCGATCTTCGAACTTCAATGTGCACTTAGCAATTTGTTTTTGGTGGTGATTTGCAGGCTCATACTATGTCCTTTTGACCTAAGTGTTGACGACTTGATGTACTGGGTGATCCAACAACGACTAAGCAGTTCATCCTGTGGTATTTAAAGTCTCTTCCTGGTGAATATCAACCTCTGCACTTAATGTTACAGGATATGCCAAAACCTTCGTAGGATAATGTAATAAGTAAAGTTTTGTCATATCATTATGATTTGTTGTTGGACAAAAAGGATGTTGTGTTGGCTCCTCTGACAACTGTTTCTCAAAAACCTTCAATAGATGTTGCACCTACTGGAGAGAATGTCTTTTTGGGTTTTCAATCTGGCAACAGTCGATATAGGGGTAATTTTTGAGGTAGAGAACATGGTTATTTCCAGTCCAATAATTTTCGCAGAAATAAGGGAAATAGTGGCGGCTATGATGACCGTAGGAGTAATTCTAGTCAATCTCAAAATATTAATTCTGGTCAGGAAAATAGTAATAACAGTAATCATGACGCAAGTTCGTCTAATAGGAATAATAATAGTTATAGAAATCAAAATAATAATTCAGGTTGTGATTACAGTAATGTTCGTTGTCATTTTTGCAGCAAACTTGGTCATATAGAGAAAACATGCTACTCTAAAAGGAATCAGGAGAAACCAAAGTATGATTCTAAGGGCCCTTCTGCATTACAGGTGTCTAATGACTGTTCGGAGGTATGATATAATTTTATGGCTCATGATCCTGTAACTTACTTCGAAAGTAAATCTAAATCTGGTATACCGTTTGTAGTCAATTCCAGTTGCACCTCACATATAATTAATGACTTGACTCTATTTACAGAGTATATTGAATTAAAGAAGCCTATGCCTATTAGGATCGCTAAGAAGAATGTCTCACTTGTTGTTTCAGAAGTTGATACTGTTAAATTAAAGTCAAATTTAGGTTTTGATGTAACACTTCACAATGTTCATTTTGCTAGTGAGCTACCATCCAACTTGTTGTCTGTTAAATGTATGGGAAACGCTAGTTGCCTTTCTCAATTTAGGGCTGAGACGGTAGATATGATTGATGAAGTTAATGATAATAAAGTAATAATAACGGGTAAAAGTATCATATCGGACCTATATATCACTTATTTTTCAAGTAAGTAACTGAATCTTGTAATCTAACTACATTATGCACAAATAGTCCGACGGATTTATGGCACAAAAGGTTAGCCCATCTAAATAATAATGATGTGAAGTTGTTGTCTAAAAGGGAACTTATCCCCAAAATTGATTTGAAAGATTCAATTTTTTGTGAGCCCTGTGTCATGGGCAAGCAACATCGCAAACCTTTTGATTGTCACGAACCAAAAACAAAGGAACCACTTGAGTTAGTCCATACTGACCTTTGTGGTCCAATAAATCCCGTTGCTTATGATGATAAGAAATATTTTTTGATCTTTCTTGACAACTATTCAAATTTTTGTTTCGTGTACCTGCTAAACAACAAGACTGAGGTTCTTTTTAAGTTTAAGATGTATAATGAGTTAGTTGCAAATAAATTTGGTCATAATGTAAAGGCTCTTAGATGTGACAGAGGCACAGAGTATATTAATGGTCCATTTAAAACCTATTGCGCCGAAAAAAGCATAGAATTACAGCCAACTGTGGGAAATTGCCCTCAACAAAATGGGAGAGCTGAACGTATGAACCAAACATTATGTGAATGCACCAGAACACTAATTTATGAAAGCAGCTTAGATAAGTTTTTTTGAACGAAGCTTTGATATGTGCAGCTTATATTATCAATAGATGCCCTACTAGATAACAATTTTTTCCGTTTGAAAGATGGCATAATAAAAATTTTAACAATGAAAAGCTGAAGGTGTTTGGCTGCGATGCCATTTCTTCATCAAAAAACTTAAAAAAGTTCAAAAATAGATTTTTGTAGATGAAATTAATAGTGAAAAATATTAACGTATTTTTCATGTTAAAAATACAATTTTCATAACTTTTTTTTTTATTTCAATCAAAATTACATTCATACTCAAACCAAAATCATTGCCAAAACTTTTTACATTTTGAAAGCTTTAACGAAGCAAAAAATATCACTGATTTTTCTTGCTTAATTCCTTTGTTAGATAAATGTGGGATTCTAGAATCATTCATTAAATTTTCTTGCACAATTTCTATTATCATCCTATTTTAAACTCAACGTATTTTTTCCTAACTGTAACACAATAGAAAAATAATTTCCAGATCTTTCTAATACGAATTATTAATTTAATTTATTTCTTTTCATAAATATTTTTTTCTCTTCCATAAATTTTTTTTGAAATTTGAAAATAACCATTGGTTCTAAAGATATATTACGAAACCTTAGCTCTGTTTGATAGGACTACACCAACTTACACCAACCTACACCAGGAGAGCGATTCCACAAATTTCAGAATGTTATATGACTTTACGCCAAGTTTTACTTGAATATTTGTGGAATATCCCTACTGGTGTAGGCTGGTGTAAGTTAGTGTAATCCTATCAAACACAGCTCAGGATATCAAAATACTTCAAAATTTTGGTGACAGTTTGTCACCAAATCAATCAAATCAAAAAGAAGAAAAAGTTAAGCAAATAAATATACCTTTAGAGAAAATCTTTTCTGGGAATAATTATGTAGACTGGAAACGTTTAATAATCTCATTAATACGTGGTGCAGGATACTATGATATTTTTGCAAATCCAAAAGGACTAGAATATTATGAAAATAATTTCGATAGAATGGATTTCATTCCTTCTGACACATACAAAGCATACTGTAAAAAACAGGATAATTCTAAAGCATTTATTTTAGAAAATATTTTCTATACAATTGCAAGAGTGATCAGGGAATATAAAACTGTAGATGAAATCTTTACAAAATTGGATAATATATATGGTGTGAAAATGAAAGTTATGGTAAATATGGCAGAATCAAAGTGGCAACAATTTAGATACAAACCTCAGGGAAACATAAGAGTTTTTTTTCACAAAATGGGATACTCTTGTACAAGATGTTAGAGATGCAGGAGAAGAAGTAACTGAAAAATTGGAACTTGAAAATATATTAATGGCCCTAGTACATGAACAGGCAATTCCTTTAATGAGATTTAAAAATTTAAAAGAAGAAAATAATAATAATAATAATAATAATAATAATATTTATTATTATTAATTTATTATTATTATTATTATTATTATTATTATTATTACCAAAACACATACCAACAAAATCAAAACTCAAATTCTTCAAATCATCAACATGATTCCCAAAATGAAAATACGAATCCAAACATTAGATGTTTCCATTGTAATAGATCGGGTCATGTAAAATCAAATTGTCCTGAAAATAATCAAAACACGAATTATAATACAAATAATAATGGTAATCATACTAATAAAAATGAAAATAGTAATAATAAAGATACAAATACTAATAAGAATAATAATAATAGTAATCAAAACACAATTAATAAAAAATTAAATAAGCAACAAGAACCACAAATTAGAATGAGTTTCATAGTCAAAAGATTTAGAAATGATGATGGATGGTTAATAGACGAATTAACGAACGTTAATAATAATAATATATAAAAAAAAAATCCCAATCATTGAAATTTGACTAGTAATATGTTATTGGATGGAGTATCGGAAGTTTATTTGATTTCAGATATTAACAAATTAAAAAATATTCAAAAATTTTTTCAACCTATAAAATTAATGTGTGCCCTAAAAGGAGCCTTTTTATATGCAACACATAAAGGAACTATGTCAATTTTAATAGAAAATAAATTTAAAGAACAACAAATAAATGACTTATTGGATGTGCATTTTATACCCAAGCTAAATTATGATATATTGTCGGGAATCAGAGTTACAGAAACAGGAATACTGAATATAGATCAAGGAAAAAATATAGCAAATATTTACTTTGTAGAAACAAATAAAATTTTAATGTCATCTGTTAAGAATGATGGCGTTTTTGTGATAAATTATGAATTGGTAGAAAACAAAAAAGATAGGATTTGTATGCCAGTCACTAAAGATGACAAATGGAATGATTATGAAATAGAATTAGAAATTGAAGAAGATGAAAATATAAATACACAAGATACAGATTGGGATGATTATGGGGTGTCAGTAGATGTCATATATAGGGATGATCCATCTCATTGGGGTGATACCCTGAAGATTTATGAAATAGATGATAATAATGAAGATTCTTTAAATATAGCTAACGAAAATAATAATAATAAACATAAAATGAACACTGAAAACAATAATGTTGATAATAATTTATACATTGAAAATGAAAACATAAATATATCATAGGAATATATAGAAACGAATGAAAATAATAATAATGATCTAATTAATGAAAATGAAATACTTTTAGAAAATAATTTAGATGAGAATATTAATATAGGAAACTCTCAAAATAATAATAATGAACATCAAATAATACCATTCACCAATAATACTAAAGAGAAACAAAAGTTACTATGGCATAGAAGAATGGGATATATTAGTGGGAAATACCTTAAATTACTGCAAAAACTATCAACAGGCATTCCAACATCATTGAAATTTAAAGAAAATGAATTTATAAATTTTGAAATATGCCAAATTGCTAATAATGGTAGACTAGGACACAACAACTTTAGAACAAAACCTGATAGAAAGCTACAATTAATTTCATCAGATATTATGGGACCATTTTTCAATTGATTCAAAATCAGAAATACCTATTTACATTTATAGATCATTTTTCAAAATTTATTTTTGTAATACCAATAACATCACATAATGATGTATTTAACAATTTTAAAATAATAGTAAATTCATTAAAAAATAAATTTCCAGAATATCCCATAGGAACATTAAGAACCGATAATGCAAAAGAATATACAGGTATTAGAATGGTAAACTTTTGTCAGGAACAGGGAATTACTTTAGAAACTACAGTCCCTTATTCACCTGAACTCAATGGTATTGCAGAGAGACAGAATCAAACTATAATGAGAAGAGTTAGGGCAATAATTTTCAATAATAATTTAGATCTTCAATTTTGGACTTACGCAGCTACAACAGCAGCTCACTTAATAAATAGATCACCAACAAAATCCAATCCTGATTTTAAAACACTTTTTGAAATGTTTTTTAATCGAAAACTAAATTCAAATTATATCAAGGTTTTTGGTTCATTGGCTTTCAAACACATACCTATAAAAATTAGACAATGTAATGCAACCACACAAATTAAAAAGAAACAAAATAAAATAGACCCTAAACTTTCAAATAGACCAGAGAAGAATATTTTAATGGGTTATACTACTACTGGTCATACTGGTCATTGTTTAAGTTTTTCCACCATATACCATATAGCATGCGATGTCAAATTTGATGAAAATAAAAATATATCATACCTTAAAGATTTTAATAAATTAATAATAAAACCCTCAGAATATATTAGAGATCTAAATATTATACACCTATAGTTTGCAATATAGCAAAACACAATGATACTAAATATATAGAGGATTCCCTATTGGCAAAATGCGTGCGTTTTAAAAAAAAATGCATGCGAAACAAAATTACTTTTTTGGGAGTAAATTCGTACAAGACGCACAGCATTTGAACATCTGACAGTGGTATGTGAAATGCTGCTGTGTTTTGGAATACAAAACGCATACAAATCATTTCTGCTACGAATTACATTCAAATAAAACGCATTTAAAACGTTTTAGAATGTGAAAATTTGCTACACTAAAACCCATACAAAGCGTTAGATCGAATAAAATTTGGTTGTTCAAACGCATGCAATGCGTTCATTCGAATGTAATCCTACATCCAAATGCATTTGTTTTGTACGAGACTATCCCATTTTTGTATTTCATTTCGCATGTGTGACAAGTTTGTTGCTGAAAATCTACTGTTTGAAGGCGTTGATGACACATATAGAACCTGTTTTTGTACAACTTCGCATCTGAAAAGCTACTTTTGGTAAAGCGTTGAACATGTTGAAAGAACTTTGTTTCGTACAAATTTGTTGCTGAAAAGCTGCTGTTTGAAGGCGTCGATGACACATATAGAACCTGTTTTTGTACAACTTCGCGTCTGAAAAGCTACTTTTTGTAGGCGTTGAACATGTTGAAAGCCTTGTTTCATACAAATTTGTTGCTGAAAAGCTACTGTTTGAAGGAGTCGATGACACATACAGAACCTGTTTTCGTACAACTTCGGATCTGAAAAGCTATGATGATACACATACCATTTTAATTGTTATAGATTACCAGCTTTTTTAATAATATACATATATTTGAAGTCTATTTTAGAAAAAAAATGAAAAAAACCAATAAAAATTTGGCAGTTTCTCTCTCACTGTCTCTCTCTCACTTTTTCACCAAATGCTTACAAATTAATGTGAATATTTGATTTGTTAAAAAGAAAAAACACTGAAATGAAAATGTAGAATATTATTTCAATATAATTTCATGAAAAATAAAAAATTCAATCATAAATTGGAAAAAATAGGAAAACAGAAATACTGCAGTTTCCGAAAAAAACTAAATTTGGTAAACAATTAATATTAGAATAAAATGTCAAAAACAAACTTATATATATGCAGGGAAACAACTCACAACAAAAAAAATAACAATTATATAGGCAAACAATTAACAATTAATATATATATATATATATATCACAAAAAATTAACTTTGGCTTTTGTTGACTTTAGCCCAAAAAAAGGAACAATTAACATATTATACATGACCAACAATTAATTAACTTTGGCTGTTGTTGACTTTCACCAAAAAAAAAAAAAAAAACAAACATCATGTATGGCAAAAAATAAACTTTGGCTGTATTTGACTTTGGTAAAGAAAACAAACATTTATGGAAATTATTAAACTTTTCCTTTTTTTGACTTTGTCAAAGAAAACAAACATATATACATGACAAAAAATAAACGTTGGCTTTTTTAATCCTATAATTATTTTAAAAATAAACAAAAAATCAATAGCGGCCGTACACATAATTATAATAATTATGACTGTATATATTACGACGGAAGAAATAAAGTTAAATCTTTGGAGTATTAGGTGAATTTCCATTTGTATTCTCATCTTCTTTTTCCTGTGATTCTTTAGTAGGTGAATTTTCATTTGATTTTTCATTTTTTCGTTGTGTTTCATCTTTTTTTTCAAATTGTGCTGTGGAAACCAAGTACAGGTATAAATTTATCTTTACAAGATACAGTGGATGCTCATATACATTGTATACATGTACAAATTTTTTATTTATATATGTTTCTGTGTTACCTTTTTTACTTGGTCTGAATGATTCGTCCGTTAATGTATTCTCATTTTCAGACAGTGAGTTCCTTCGTGACTCATCATGTTTACTTTTGCGGTTGTCAGATGTTTTTCATTTCTTTTGTTGTGTTTTGTTCTCTAATTGTTCTGTGAAATGACATAAATGTGTATATATAATATAAATTACAATTGTTTTTACCTTCATTTACATAATATACTGGGCTGAGCAAAGTGCATTTCCTTTAATGTGTAAAACGAACTGCGTACATCAAGGGTGTGTTTTAATTTTATATGTACAACTGAAAATTATTTTTGGAATTACATATGTAAATTAACAGTATGGCTCATCCCAGTAAATTCTATTGTTTACACGTAATATTAACCCTGCATAAGCATTTTATAAAAGTGAAGCAAACAATTATGCGATGATGGAATAATATATTATTTATATAAGTGTATATATACATAGCAAACTTTGTCCTTTTGTGATGGTATCTCTTGCATTTTTTAACCACCTCTGTCCCCACATATTAAATTCGAAGGTCTCTCTTTTGTCTCTGGCACAGTTTAATTTAATTTGTGCTGTTGAACATATGAAAGAAAATGTAATAATTAATTGTCTGTATTATGTAGATATATATGTATAGATGTGTATCTCTCTCTCTCTCTCTCTCTCTCTCTCTCTCTCTCTCTCTTTCTATATATATATATGTAAAACATACATATAACCTACCTGTTATAATCTCCACAAGTTTTGAATCGCGCATCGATAATTTATTATTTCCTTCTGAACGGCCGCCATACCATGTATAGTTTTCATACATGCATTTGTCAAATACACTATTCATTACACTTTTAAATACATTATGGGCATCTCGCGAATGTATACAAAACGTATCTACAAAACATTTCTAAAAACAAGAAGCGTAAAATTACTGAAAAGTAAAACATGAATATTTTTGTGCTGTCAATTGTATTAATGTTTAAAAAAAGTTACCAAGTTGTCAATATTATTTTGCGACTTATGTAAATATGCCTCCATTTTGGTCATATTTTCTTCATTTTCTATTTTTAAAAGTGCCCAAAATTCCTCTAATGGATCCTGAATACATTTTGTTTTTACAACAGTTTCTTCTTTTCTTTTCATCCTTCTTGAAAGTGTTTTCATCTTGAAATCTATATATTTCACATAAGAGTATAATACTTTTATTACCGTTAATTGTTACTGTATATATATGTGTGTTTATAGAATACATATAAGTTTGTTTGATTGAAGTACACAAACCTTACATATTTGATGGATTTAATTTTATTATTACATTAATCCTGCTGGCAATTATAAAAATGTAGGTTTCCTTATAAATTTTTGTTTTTTATATATCAGAACTTATTTGTATTTTCTTGTTAACTTATTTTCAATATGGCACAAAGATAGTTTAATACTGTTACATTCAGGAGATTGCCTTCCTGTTTTAAGTGGGTGTATACTTTCAATCAAACATTTAATTACATATTAGATATTATGTATACATACAAAAATAGCATTATATCCATTATTAGGAGATTTACACGTACCTAGTGAATCTAGTCGCATTAACATTTCCTTCTTCATGTCTTGAATATGTTGAAGAATAGTTACCATGTTGTTTGAGGAGGGGATGTCAGTATTAGGAACGGATTGAATTTGTTTTTGGACAACATTATAATGTGCAAGACTATTATTTTTTGTACAGAACAGTTTGGAGTCCCCACATGTTGAGACAGTACATCTCTGCTGTTTTGACCATCTGTTTTAGATGTACTGCTGCAAGATGGCGCAGATTGGGGTGAACCATGAACACTGTAAGGTGTCTTTTGTACAGAATGAATGACAGACGATACTGCGGTAAGTGATGAATGATTATGTGTATGTTCAATTTTTTTTGCCAGGGTGTAGTTATTTTTTCTTATTGTTTGTGATGGAAAAAGCTCGAAAGAGTTATCGGACGCTAGTGATGATGATGATGATGATGATGATGATTCCCTTGACGAGTTTGGTGACTTATTTTGTCTGTCCCTAGTATGCCTATGTTTTGATCGTGAATGTCTTTTATTTGATTTTTCGGAACCTACTGATTTCATCGGTGGTGTTGGTGGAGAATTGGATCGTCGTTTTTGGCTCTTATGTTTCTCATTAGGTTTGGCAAACATTTGGCTCATAACTAATGGCTGACTTATAGTCAATCTTTGTCTCACATCTGCTAATTGTGTGGAACTGCAGTGTGGTTGACTATGGTGACTGACCTCCCCTACCATTTTTGCACCTCTCGTAGATTCCGGTCTTTTAAGGTCTAAATCATCCTGGAAATGTAATGCCCTAGTGGTGCTTGCCAGTTTTTTGTTTTTTGTTGGGGTCACAGCACTATCAGTGCTTGTAAACTGTTCCAATGCCTTCAGTTTGTTTTTAGCCTCCCTGTAAGTGTCTGCAAATCCAATGAAAATATAAAATACAAAATTAAAAATGAATTTACGTTGTTTTTTTTAGTTATATTAATGAATAATTATATTTGTCAAAATTTACCACTTTCAACGTAAATTTTTCGGATTTTAAACATTGGCCAATTTTTATCTGATTTTGACTGATTTGATTTAAGCGAATTTAATCTGTCGTTAGTGGCCGTTGTTGGGAATCTTACTGCACCCCTTGACAAGCTTATCCATCCTAATCTAACAATGAACATAACATGAGGGGCGAGGGTCTCATCAAGTATTACAAATTCCTTCTTTGGTTTATATCCACTTAAGCAGGAATCATAATTGCGTTGGTTATTTTGATTGTCCATTGTGATATATAATAAGGTTACTGAAGTGACTGTATTATTCGTATTGGACTGTAATTAATAAAAAAATTGAAACCTATAAAATGAATGTATAACGCATTAACTGATATGCACCAAATACATATGTAGAGTTTGTGGAAGGTGGTTATTGCAGATATAGTCTATTACAGCTGATATATTTTGAGGTGTATAATTTAGTATACTATTATACATTGTTTTGTTGTGTATATATATACATATATATATATATATATATACACCAATTGATATATTGACTAAGGTGTTTAAATTGCTGCTAATTGTCCTGCAGCAGTGAAATAAAATAGCCATCCCTATATTATCATGGACAGCAGGCAAGCAAATTCATACGAAGAACTGTAGAGATCTACAATAAATAACTGGTGATCCAAAGAGAAACCTTCATTATTCAACATGACCTCGAATTAAAACATTGGCTCAAAAAAAACAATGGCTCATTATATAATATTGGCAACATTGGTTAAGAAATCAAATAACCATGCCCATTGCACATTGATATATGTGATATTGTTTAGATATGTCAATTGTGAAGGTGTGCCATAAACTGATGGCTCGTAACAAAATCAGGTTTGATATCCTGTTTGAAATTTACATATATATTATAATATGGAAATTTTTTCAAAATTGCGATAAAATTATATGTGTTTTATCAATTTATATTAATAAACTTTGGCATCTTAATAAACTTTGGTTTTTGAAGAGCTACTTGGATTGAAAACCCGATGGTTAAAATTTAAAGAATGCGTATCTAAGACAAAGATGTATTTTTTAATATTCTTGATAAGGGTAAAATGACAAATTAATAACATTATAAATGGTGCTTCTGACTTCTCTCAATGCCTGCCTCATCACATAGTTATGTATTATGTTTATTTTTAATTTGTATTTTTTATTAATGTGCTAATCCTTTTATAATTCATAATAATTTTAAAAATTATTGGCAATAAATAAATTTTTAATAGTTTTAAAAATATTGCGTGTTTACTTTTGAAGTAATTGAGTACATTGTTCTATAATATATTGATTAACTGATTTGTTTTCAGTTTTGTGAATAGTAAATATCTTGATTTAAAACATGTGATAATTATAATAAGGTTTCTATTTGTGGATGTGGAAAACAATAATTTTAGGAAGGTGTGCGAAGACTTGATGCAAATCGCCAGTGACATCTGTAAAAATAATTTATTTATGTATGGTTTCTATAATATATTGGTTAAAGCCAACTTCAAAATTCTAAAAAATACCAACATATTTACCTAAAAAAGGCCAATGTGGTTGAAAAAATCATGCGTCAACTAAATGTAGCAATTCTGTTAAAACAATTTCTTCATTTTTTTCATTTTTAGGCATGGTGTAACAATTTTTAGAAATTGCAGCAATGGAGCCGGTATAATTCTTGTATGTTGAGACCCGTACAACCACAGTTCCTATATCCACAGAGGATAAAGGATAGTTGAAAAGAGGCTTGCATGATGTGTATAGTCTCCCTGCCAACAAAATATTTGTGAATACTATATTGCGAATTAAGTTAATCAATTTATGTAATTCATCAAATGGAAAAACAGGGGCAACTTTTTGTATAGATATAATATATTATTGTACATGGTCAGGGAATACTTTTCAACAATTATTCAAAATATAGGATAGTTTAAATTTATGTATGACTTTACTTGTGCATTTTACACTGCATTAATAGGCCATAAAAAAGGTTGCCACATTAAAAAAGTTGATATACACATTAAGCAAAATAAACAAATTGTCACCAGTGGAAAACAAAATACCTGTTATGGTGGCATCCTCAGTGTCACATTTCTTGATAATCTTCTCTATTTGCATGAAACATCTATTGCCTATTTTACAAAAACAGTTCCCAATTTGGTCAGTCCTGAACAACATGTTTTTTATGCGAAATTGTTGGTATAATTCGTCTCCATTGGCATACTTACACTTATGTATATGTAGAACTGGTTTACAGTGTGATTTAATTTTGGAAATGTATGAAAATTTACGTGCCAAAAGTACCTCTGAATAACGATTAATAGCTTGCTGCAGTGGAAAGTTACCAGTGTGAATAAAGTTTTTTAGTTGGCCGAGAAACAATTCGAAAGGGAAACAGTTAAAGTTGTCAACAGGACCTAATTTGTCACAATCGTCAGCCAAATGCAACAATGAGTGGACATTGTATGAGATGAAGCGGTTGCCATACACAGCAACACATTTATTGATGAAACAATTAAAAACTTTGGCTACATATTGTAGATACTCTTTTTTAATAGACGGATCCTTATAAGTATCTGAAGAGCATAACAAACGCATTGCAACATGCAATATTAGAAACAGTTTGCGCTGATTATCATTCCATCTAGACTTGAATACCACTGGACCTGTGTATAGCAGTAATTGCCTGAATTCGGTTGCTTTGTAATAACAAATATATTCCAACGAGCGTGGCTGATGAAAAACTTGCTTGGACAGTACGAATGTAACCGAATCATTTCCAAATGTGCATTTATACAGATTTTATCTTGAGGATGAATACCTAAGCACATATTTGTGGTTTTATACTTTCTAGATGTTGCTGTCAACCACTTATTCATTAATTTTTTGGTGACACCTAAACAGACAGAATGCATATAGTCGTTTGGTACATTGGCTACAAAATCAAACTCTGGCAATCTCTCCAAAATACTAATTCCTTTCTGAAAATGATCATCTTTGTGTTGTCGAAATTCCTCTGTGGTACATTTTGGAGCATCAGTTTGAGGAAAACAAATGTTATTGTCATGTATTCCCTTCACCCAACATTTGTGGCAACAACTGTACATTAATTTTGAGGGTATATGTCCTGGCAGGAGTGTCTGCACTAAACATTGTTAATTTAAAGTTATACGTCCGCCTGCCAATAGTGATACCATAATTTTGTAAGTATTCAATTTCAAGAATAGTTTCAGACAGTAAATTGTCAGAGTCTGCCAGTTTATCTGGACCACAATGAATAGCTATAATAAAAATAACACCATTAATACCTCCGAGAACTGGCCAAAAATGGTTGAGAACTAGCAAATAATGGCAAACCATCTATAGGCAACGTCATCTCAATCAATTCTGTATCACACCCTAATGTACCAATTATTTCTGACTGAATAGCAGGATGATTGACCATTGTTTGTATTGAAAAATATGCTAACATTCCATATTCTGCCATATCACTGAAACTAGGTTGCAAATAGTTGTCTAAAAGTGTCCTAAAATCTTTTGGCAATTTTCTCAGTTCAACTGTATTAAAATTTTGAAGAATTTTCAGCAACTCGTTACGTGCATTTTTGCAAATACTATTTTTCACAGCCCAATTAATCAGATCCTCTTTGTTAGTGTCTGTGGACTCAACTTTAACACCAAGTTCTGCAAATATATCTTTATCAATTGTATCGAATGATGAATTGCTGGAGAACATTATCATCGAGTGATCTGAACATTCATCACTGTGAACTGTGACATCCTCATCATGTCCAGAAGCCTCTCCAACATCCTCAACAACTACACTGTCTGAAATGTCATTTTGTTGGGACTGCCCGGAAGATAATGAATTTACTGAGATTGAATTATTAATGTACACTGGGCTGTAACTATTATGCGAGCCTGAAGTTGAATCCGATTCATCCTGGGACAGTATAAATTATGACAAACAAAAAATATATTTATAGGTGGTACCTATCCCCAAAATTATAGATAAGATTGTTTTTAAAAAGAATTTTTTAATTCATATGACAGACCAAGGAACTGATATGCTCCTGTAATTGTCGTTGTTGATGGTAAAATGTAGAAGAGGAGACCTTTGTCCCATACATTCCATAAAAGCTTATATCCATTATAAAGCCATTTTCATTCAATTTCATTCAGACACACAGCATGATATACAGCCTAATTATACCACAGCTTAAAGGTACTATTATTAAATTCAATTTGATTTTACCTATGATTTGAAACAAATTGAAGTTTGCTTGGTGGCTGACCTGTTTGTTTTGAAATATGTAAATTGTGTGTAATAATTGTTGTATTTGCATTGATCCCAAATTCATACTTTGCATTTATGGATTACGAAGAAAGCAAAATAAAAAAACATGATTTTAGAACTATACGAGACTATAGTTGGATTTCAAAAGTACTTCACAACAATTTGCATGAATATTTAAAAATATAATTCAATTCAAACAAAACAATGAAATGGCCATAGCATACAAAAACAAAACAAACGCTTACAAAATTATGATAAAGACATACTATAAATACAATGGGGTACCGGACATGATTTTCAGTAAACATATTTTCTAATTCTTTAAAAAAAATAAAAAATATCAGTGAAAACCGCATTAAAATTGGTTGGATAGAATGGGAGAAAATGAATGGTAAATTTGAGTTGTCAAAAAACGTTGTGATATTTTTTGAGCAGTGGGTGTGATGTCATAGAATTGACACATCAGCAAACTTTTCACCTCTTTCACAAGTTTCTCATTCATTCATTCCTCACTCTCCTGTGTTTGTACATTGGTTTAGTTAAGCTCATCAATTTAGAAAGTTTATGATGACTGTGAGGGAGGGGATAAAAGGATGTGCACTTGCACCCCCCACTCCCTTATTTATAGACAAATTCAAAACATTGAAAAACAATAAAAACTAAGAAAATCAAAAACCAATTATTCCTTATTTGTTTTATATTAGAGCACAGCCTTGAAAAAAATTTTTGGTGGTGCCTGAGGAGTTATTTACTTTGAGGGCTGAGTTCATATTTGCAACCCATTTTTAGATTTAACCCTTCATTTAGCCCCCTGTAGCCCAAGAAATGAAAATAAGATAATATTCTTGGATATTATTGAATGATACATCGATAATATTGTTTTTTGAGGCTCCGAGTTTACATTTATAATCCATTTTTAGATTGAACCCCTACTTGGCCCCCTGTGACCCCAAACAGGGGGAAAAGATAATATTCTTTGATATTATTGAGTGATATATCATTAATAATGTTTTTTGAGGTGCTGGGATTAGATTTTCAATCCATTTTTATCAAACCCCTTATTGAGCTCCCTGTGACCCCAAACAGGGGGTTGAGATACTATGCTTAGATATTATTGAGTGATATATCATTAATAATATTTTTTGAGGTGCTGAGTTTAGATTTGCAATCCATTTTTTGATCAAATCCATTATTGAGCCCCCTGTGACCCTAAACAGGGGGTTCAAATAAAATTCTTAGATATTATTGAGTGATACACAATAAATAATGTTTTTTGAGGCACTGAGATTATATTTACAATCCATTTTTAGATTGAACCACTTTTTTCTTCCTGTGGCCCCAAAAAAGGGATTGCAATTATATCTTCACTTATTATTGAGTGATTTATTAGGTATTGGATGCCCATGTTTTTTGAGACCAACAAAAAACAACAAAATTCAGTAAAACCACTTGCCCAACTTACTTGTAAGAAAAATAAGATTTTTGTATTTGTACTCAGAAACTTGTAAAACATTATAAACAATATATCACACAATAAAATGTGAAAAGTCCAAATTAGCTACTTATATCTGAACCACTTTGGATCACATTAAAAGGAGTTGTATGAAGAAATACATGTAAAAATAAAACTTCAAGTCAAAAAAAATTACCAATAATGATTTATAACACAATATAATAGAGAAATTCAAAATTAGCCCCTTTCAGAGCTCCTGTGGGATCACATAATGGGTAAAATTAAGAAATTACATCAAATTCAAAATCAGCAGCTAAAAAACTATTACGAATGATGTATTACACTACAAAATATGAAAAATCAAAATTTCCCCTTGGGCGTCAAAAATGAATCAAATGAATAAAATAATGTCAAATTTGAACTTGTTGCCTCAAGAAACATTACAAATGATGTATTACATAATAATATGTAAAAAAACAAAATTGGGCACTTTTATGATCCCTTGGGGTCAAAAAATTGATCAAATTGAAAAATTATTGACAAATTTGAACTCAGCACCTCAAGAAACATTACAAATGATGTATTACATACTAAAATGTAAAAAAACAAAATTAGGCCCTTTTTTGGGTCCCTTTGGGTCAAAATATTGATCAAATTAAAAAACTTAAGGCCCAGTTTGAACTCAGTACCTCAAAAAATATTTTTTTAAAGCATAAACAAACAATATTATACCACCTTTGTGTTGATTTGGATAATTTCAGTGTATATATGTTGAAAGTTCTAAGAAAATGAATTTTTGGCCCATATCTGCTGCCCCTTTCTTATTTTTGGGATTTCAAAAAAAAAAAAATTAGATGTGATACTCGAGCACCCTCATACCAATTTTCAACCTTCTACCTCAGTGAGAAGTACAAAAAATAAATACAGATAGAAATCCAAACTCATTGAATCTTATTTACTTAGGTGATAATTTAGACTTTGAGCTTTCTGTGCCAAAAGTTTTCTTGGGTGCTGAAATGAAATGTGCGCCCATCCTTGCTTTAAAGTCATTTTTTTAAATCAATTTTGTTCCAGTAAATTTTCACCAAAAACCTACTTAAAAATGAAGTATTAATGAGATGTATTGAAACCAGCAACCTCTGATAATGCAAAATACAAAGATGTCAATTCTATGACATCACAACAACAGGGTGCTCATCAAGGTACTGTTTTTGGTGCAGCGCAACTTTGACATCTTATATCTTCCTTTCTATTTAATATTTTTCAAAAAAAATTTCAGAACCTTCATTCACAGGCTTTAGACTATCTCTCCCATTAATTTTAAGTAATTCTGAGAGTCATGTCCGGTACCCTATTGGCTGAGGAATAATCGATATATATTATAACATTGGCTTGAATATAAACATTGGCTAGAATAAAAATATTGACTCAAATAAAAACAGCCTTGACAAAAAAAAAGTTGGCTCGACTTAAAACATTGGCTAAACTTAAAACATTGGCTAGAATAAAAATATTGACTCAAATAAAAACAGCCTTGACAAAAAAAAAGTTGGCTCGACTTAAAACATTGGCTAAACTTAAAACATTAGCTAGAATAAAAATATTGACTCAAATAAAAACAGCCTCGACAAAAAAAAATTGGCTTAATTATTATAACATTGGCTAACTACTACAACAACAACATTGGTGAGTATTTACGATGAAATTTAAACAATTAACATTAGCTGTTCTTAATTTTGACGTATATTTATGTTGAACTTGTAAAACTGATTGATTAATAAATTTGAATTTAGAAAAAAAAAAAGTAATAATACTCGGGCAAAATTGAGTATAGGTATAAAAATGTTTACCAAAAATCACTCGAGCCTTGGACGACGAACAGTTGGTGGTAAAAAGTATTGTTCATCCTATGGGACAAACTTATGTGCAAACGTTTCAAAATAATAAAAGTTTGTAACATCAGTGTCCCAATGACGATCACCACTACCTCTTACATTCAATTGCTACCTCTGACCACAAATTTTGAAAAAATTTTTTCGAACAAAATCTTGCCCGAGTATTACACTTGTTTCGAGACTCTCAACCAGAGCAAAACAATGTTGAATTTGATTAATTTTACCAACGCTCACCTCAACATCGACTACACGGTTGGCAAAATAATGGATTTGCCTTTTCCAGAAAATGGAAAAATAAATCTTATTTGCTCTGTCAATTCTTTGACAACCATGAGGAACAAAACCAATTACTGAAATTTCAAGCACTGGATCGACAATAGCCTGGTACTGCAGATTATCAATTTCAACAGATACCATAATAGGCGTCCATCTGTGGTACAAATTTTTGAAATTTTGGTATATGGGAAAAGACAAATCTGTTGGAGGACTTTCTGGGACATCAGGAATCTCTTGTTGTTGTTGTTGTTGTTGTTGTTGGGCTTCGACATAATTGGTAAAATGATGATACATCTGATTACACACCCTCTCAAGTCACTTCAATCGTTAATCAACTGGAACTAACCGGTCAGTCTTGAGGTCAATGTCATGAACCAAACGATTGACAGATGGATGTCCCTCCTGCTCATCACCAGCAGCATCTGGTTCATTGCTCTTAACCCTCTCGTCAATACGCGTGAGAATGTTACCAAAATTTTTAAACATGTTCAAAAAAGTGTAGTATTTTAACTCCAACGAGTCACAAACATCCGAAACATTCAACAATTTCTCAATCATTACCATATTACACTTTGATGATTCCGCCCAAACGCCAACAATTTTTCGCTAATGATTCTGCCACCCTGTACAAGAGTGTCAAAATTTTGACAAATTTCATCACAAAAACCTTCCAACAGACCGTGTATGCGGATTAAGGCAAATGCTACTCGCATCTGGTGACGAAATTGCTCTTGCACCAATTCCGGCAAACTTCTCAATTCTTCATCCAGATTTATACCTTCTAATCCTTCCATTTTTAATCGAATTATAAATTCTATAAGGTGACTAGGGAAAACAAGACATTGGCAATAATTATTTTTTAATGTTAAAATTTTTCAAAAAAAAAATAAAAATATATGTAATAGAACTTTTATGCTGATTTATATAACATCATGAAAAAATGAATCTAAATTACATAATACAGCAACATTCATATACTGAATTATATTTAATTTCAGAATTTGGCTTTTTTAAACTTTGGCATAATGTTTATTATAATAAAATGATGATTATGTTATGATAGATATAGACAGTCAGCAGCATTTGCACACTGACTTATAGTAAATTTCAGACTTTGGCTTTTTTAAACTTTGGCATAATGTTTATTATAATAAAATGATGATTATGTTATGATAGATATAGACAGTCAGCAGCATTTGCACACTGACTTATAGTAAATTTCAGACTTTGGCATTTCTAAACTTTAGCAGACTAAATAATAATGAGTTCAAAAAATTAACATATATCAACTGATTGTAACATATATATATATGGCCACCAGAAAAATTATATTAATCACAAAAGTGTCAATTATACAACTCATTACCACATAATTACCTTCCACACTTTCCATAATACTCCCATCATTATTGGCAAGAAATTAAAAGAGAATAATAATATATACAATTATAGTGCACAATCAGTATGATGGATAAATAAAAATGTATATAAATGAGGCTGAAAACTGGTGGTGAGACAAAATAATAATTGAAATATTTTTTCAACTGAATGCCAATTAATCACATATTTTATAGAAGTTTATATAGTACACTCATCATGTACTGTAACTATACACTTTCACATGGTATGGGATGAACAGAATGATGAAGAAATTGAAAAAAATTTGAAATAAAAATAGGAAGGGAAGGATTGACAATTTAAGGGAGGGTTATGGGTAGGAAAAGGAAAAGTAAATTAAGGAAAATGACCATTATCAACAACATAGAATTTCTATAGCGATTTGTATACAGCATAATGATAGGTATCATGAGCCACAACAATTAAAATGAGTTTATATGCCTCTACACAAATATAATGAAGATAATTACTGATACTGGAAAATAAAACATATATAGTGCATGGATGGACAGATATACAAATACACAAACAGACAGCCACACAATTAAGAAATAAAATCGATATATACCAAATATATGCAAGTAAAATTAAATTAACCTCACGGTATTAATTTCAAGATAAGGATAACGGACAAACAGGCAAAACTAAACGACTCTGGCTAATTAAACACTTTGGCTAAATGACATCAGTGACATAAACAATTCCTGAAAATAAAAATTGATATAAATATATATATACATATATATGGATGTAAGGGTAATGTTTGCGCATATATAGGATAAAAATAATATATATATATATATATATATTGTAACGTATATTTTCGTCTATTTTTAGAAATGACGAACATATTCGTCCACACATTTTCAAACACCAAAATCGTAGATATTTATCAACAATAATATCCTATAACTCTTTATAAACAACCACTAAATTAACCGTATTCAATTTTAAAAATATAGATATATCTTCTGTATATTCATGACCTAGTTGTGCCTGTCCCTCGAGTACTCGACGAGTCGGCACAACCCTATAATAACAACACCCTACCTCACTTTACCTATCCGACACATACGTTTTCATACCCTGAACGAGTATATAATCCCTCGATTCAGTGGAGAAAGACACAGTTCCTCGACAGCTACTTCTAAGTACTGGAACCTCTCTAGTAGAAGTCTCTAGTGAACAGATAGTCTTGCTTGTTGAATTGTGATTGTATATGTATAAATATTAACGTATGTGTATGTACTGTGATGTACAAATTATTATCTTATTAAAAGTGTAAACTCACTCGTGTGTTTTAAATATATTATTGAGTCTCCGACAAATGTTAAGGTCCACTATAGTTTGTGGATGATAAACTTGAATTTGTTCTAGAAGTATTACTGCTTTTAAAGTACGTGATATTTCGTGTATGGTGTAACACCAAAAGAGGTTCTAACTAGGTACTTTACCACCTCTTTTGGCCGTTACATATATATGTATATATATACAGCAGTTCCAAATCTGACTGCAGTTATTTCAAAATGAACCCACAAATAAGGGGTCAAAAATTAAGTGAATCGCAAATTTGATGATAAATTCAGTTCTACCCACCAAAAAACAATGTCAGACGATGTATCACACTATTAAAATCATCAACTTTTCCATAACCCCCTTTTTTGACCCACAAAGGGGTCTAGAATTAAGTGAATCGCAAATTTGATGATAAATTCAGTTCCACCCACCAAAAAACAATGTCAGACAATGTATCACACTATTAAAATTATCAACTTTTTCATAATCGCCCTTTCTTGGCCCACACATCCCTAAAATTATATATATATATTTGCATGTATGTATGTATGTATGTATGTATGTGTGTGTGTGTGTGTGTGTGTATGTGCATATATATATATATATATATATATATTCATATACATACACACATACACAAGGACAGACAATATTCCATACGAATTATTGTCATTATGTACGCTCAAACTATATGCAAATTTACAAGGGGAAATTGTATGTGTATAGGTATGTAGTGATGTTAAACATTTCAATATATACGTATCGATACATAATTTATCAACCTGATGGGAACATGTATCGATATGTATATATCGATATTCAAAAAGAATAACAAAATTTAACATCACAACATATATAAGGCATACAAAACGTACAACATACGAAATCTGCACCACTTATAGCACAACACACGCAATAATTACCGAAAGGAAGCAGCTTAAACGAAATATATATACCTCTGACATAACATATAGCACGCACTCGAAACGATGTATATCTGCACACTTTCTGCATACGATCAAACATGAAAACGTGCAATTTCTCTCACCAACACTAACTATACTATATCGCGAACTCGAAACAAAACGCATACGATTACAATTACATTAAAAATAATTAAAATAATGATGACTTACCTTCACATTTCACTGCAGAACACAACACAAAAAACAAAGAGAATTTCAATGAAGATTAATCAAACATGGCGACCTATTCAAACAAACAAATAAACAAATCTTTCAATAATTACAATCACAACACTTATATTGCGAATGAACACACTAAAACCAAATTAAATATTAAAACCACGAAACTTACGAACAATTATTTCACAATTATATTAAAAAACATTGGCTGACACTAACACTTTGGCGATAATAAAAATAACACACGTCTACATAGAAAAATTTGATGGAAGAATGGCAAATGTGATCAACAGCGTAGGTAGTCACATTTGTAGCTCTGTAAATAGGTTGTGTGATGCGCGCGCATCATGTGAATGCTAAGCACCCGCACCAGCATCAATTTGTTTGGGTGACAAAACGTGGTATCCCAATCAGTGTTACCTGCGTTTGTAGAGCGAAACAAGGCATTCCGAAAGTACAATAATTAATTTAATAATTAATTATTGTTGTTTTTTTTCGAATTACGCAAATGCGAATATTGTATAATTACGCCGTTTAGTTCAGACGTAATTCAAATCTTTTTATTTTTTTTATTTGTTTCACACTCATACTGAAACGAAGTATTTCAGTAGCTATCAAAATGATATTCTTTTGTACAGATGCGGAAATGATGTTCGTTTGGAACTCAACGCAAATTTTTTTTTTTGTCAGATACGAAAATGATGTATTTTGTATGAAGTTCAACATGTTTTTCTTTGTAAACGTTTACGAAATGATGTGTTTTTGTTTGCAGTTACAACAATTTTCCTTTCACACGAATAAAAAAACGCCTTAAAAAGGACAAACAAGCCTACAAAAGGATCAATTTTCGTTCAATTTTCGTATTTAATACAAAAAAACGCATACAAACGAATCGTTTTTGTACACATTTTGCCAATAGGGTTGTATTCCTAGAACTATTCATGAAATAGAAAGTAATCCTTTTAAAAATAAATGGAAAGTTGCCCTACAGGATGAACTAAAATTTTTAAAGGAAATGGATGTTTGGGAAGAAGTTCTTTATGAAAAACAATCAAATTTAATAGATACTAGATGGGTGTTTGTAACTAAACCCAATGAGAAAGGCCAACATAAACCAAAGGCAAGATTGGTAGCTCTTGAATTTAAGGATAGAACAAATATAAATTAGGGGAAACTTTTGCACCTGTTGCACCAGCTCAATAGCACTAAATCTGATCTTAATATTACACAATATGATGTTAAAACAGCTTATTCAAATTCTCCAATAAATTTTCCATTATACTTAAAACCACCTCTAGGTATGAATATAGATTCTAATAAAGTACTGAAATTTAAGAAAGCTATGTACAGTTTGAAAATAGCCTCAAAATCTTGGTATAAGTTATTGGATAACAAAATACTACGGATGGGTTTTGATAGATCTAAAATCAATCCTTGCCTATATAATTGTCAAGATAATAATAATAATAAAACATTCCTATTAACATATGTAGACGACATACTCCTCATTACAAAAAGTGATAATATAATTGATGAAATTAATAAAAAGTTCGAACAACATTTCACAATGAAAATTATAAATGAACTGAATTTCTTCGTAGGTTTTGAAATAAAAAGAGATAGACATAATAAAATAATTAAATTATCTCAAAACATGTATATTAATAAAATATTAAATAAATTTGGCCTTAGTGAAGCAAAATATTCTACTACACCTATGGAAACGAATTTAAAAATTAATACTAATAATAATGAAAATTCAACTAATGTCACACAAAAAATTATGTAAAAAGAATTTTCAAATATATCAATAATACACAACACTATTTCTTAACATATAAAACCCTAGGAGAACACATGGTAGCATTTGTAGATGCATCATACGCACCCGATATCAATGACAAAGTCATAGATCCAAATAATCTTTCTAAAGGAAAATCTGTATCTGGATATCTTATATTCTGTAATGGTGATCTCATAAACTGGTCTGTTCATAGACAATCAATTATGGCAAGCTCTTCAACAGCAGCTGAAATCATAGCCATTTATGACTCATTAGATGATTTAAAAATAATTTGGTTATTAATGAAAGAAATATATCAACAAGAAACATCCATACAAATAAATGAGGATAACATTTTTACGCAAAGAATTTGTTCAGGTAATACTCGAAAATGTGCTAGAGCACTTATGATTTAATGTTTCAAAATTTTAGAAGAATTTGAAAATAAAATTATAGAATTCAAAACTGTAAATTCACAAAATCAATTAGCAGATTTATTAACAAAGGCTCTCGAAAAATCAAAATTTCAATACTTAGTTAAGCAAATTCTTGAAACCTCAAATATAATATTTGCTATCTCTTAATAATATCATAATAAATACAATTTCTATAAAAATAAAATTAATTCACAATTCATAACTACATATAAATTAATCAATATCCAAAAAAGTTACATCTATACCATCAGATAACTGATATTCTTGAACCTTTAATTTATATAAATAATATAATATGTACTTACCTTTTATATGACTTCTTCGTAAATAATACTAGTTATTTTCTTTATATATAAATATGTAAACACATTTGAAATCATAAATTTTTTTAGTTACCATTTATAAAATTGTCAATTTAGGTTACCTTATTATTAAAACAAATGTTCCTTTTATATATTTACTAATTTTTTCAATTTTTTTTAAATATATATACATACACTTTTTTGTACTCGATCTATAAGAGTTCAGGGGGGTGTTAGATGGAGTCCATGTAACTCGCATACATCTCGTACACTATCTGGCAACACTGAAACGTCATAGTGGGGAACTCATCGTTTCTCTACCCACAACACCAACTGTACTTTTGACTGATTAAATGTTGTTGCTGTAAACTCGCTTATTTCTTCACTCGAAAACATGATCCTTGGTTTAATATTATCCTCACAATTTTTATTGGTGCATTTTTTGTTTTTCCTACTCCTTATTGTGTTTTTCTACCCTAGATATATAAACATAAAATTTTAAGAAAAAAAATTCAACCAGAGTGTATCATTTTTCTGACACGGCTGAAATCAATTCAGTCGTATTGGTTTAAAGTTATTAAATTCGAGAGTGAATACAGAGTTTTATATAAATATTGAAATTTTTTTTTGAATGAATAGGATTGAATAGGAGTTTTTGTTTCACTCTTAACCCCTGACCACAGTTCTTTAGCTTAAACAGCGGCTGAGGAATCATTGATGAAACATAAGAAGTTTCTAGAGTCCAAAAAACAGTAATTTTCCATAATTCACTTTTTTTTTCATTTGTTAATTTCCAAATTGGTAAAGTTAATTAGAAAATCATAGAGATTTTTTAAATTTTCTCCTTCCAGCAATATTAACCCCATCTATCTCATGTAATTAGAGGTTGAGTAATCATTGAATGAAATATAAAGTATTTCAAAGTTGAAATGTTGCTTCCAACTCTTTGACTACCTATATATAACTATATGGACTAAGCATATTGATAAAAACTTCACAAGATATCAAAATAAGTATCATTGGAGAAAGGTTAATCCCTGCTTTTTATTAAACTAGAATATTTTGCGACCTAATAAAGCTAAAATGATGAATGAAAAGTTGAAGTAATTGGGACATTAGACTTGATCGAATCGGTACTCATCCATTTTATTTGGTCCCCTTAAACCAGAGTTACAGGTAAATATGAAAAGAGACACTTTCTAAGTCTATTCCCTTCTCATTCAAACAAAATTATCATGACATCTAATGGAGCTTGAGTAGTGTATATGGAATCATGATACTGCGGATGTGCATTATCAAATAAGCCTTTATTCATTTCATTAGGAACATTTAGAGTAAAGTTATGGTGAAATATAGGATGTTCAGTCCAGCTCACCTATCATTCAAACTATAATATTAAAGACCTAATTAAACAAAAATGACGTATATGATATTTAATCGATCAAGATAATATAGGGTTTATTCAATAAGTCCATACTTATTTAATTTGATATAACTGAAACAATGTTAGTTGAACAAAAAAAATGACATTTTAGCTGTAAGTTTACTCACCTGTCAATGAAAGTAGTAAAATTATCCATATCAATCAAAAATTTTAATTTTGTTCATTCTTGAGAATGTCCAACAACTGAGAAATAAAGTGATTTAAAAAAATTTAATCTAAAATTGAGAATTTAGAGTTCTAATTCAATAAAATTGGTGCACTTGTAGTATTAATCACCTTGTTCCTCCAATAATACTTATTATAATGCCTTCAACCACACTTTACCACCTACTATAACAAGCTCAGTGTATATGCTATACATATGCAAAGGTTGTCATGGCTACGCCCACGAGTCCTATGGGCACTAGCCATGCGCAGAGGACTCGACATGACTGGAGATACTGGGCTGAGGCGACGCTAACAGTTGTTACACAACCAGGCGTGAGCTAAGGTGTGTGACAACGAACATATTTTATTCGTCCTTGTGACATTAAACCAACAATAAGTAAACTCCTCCACTACATGGTAGCAGGAGCACAGTGTTTTTCACTGGACCTCGAATTTAATAATTCGTTTTCATCGAAATCTGATTTTGCAAATCGAAATTTAATTTCGCAACTCGAAATTTAATTTCGGAAAATTGAAATATCATTTCAAACATCGAAATCTAATTTCAGAAATCGAAAATTAATTTCGGATCCACATGCGAAAAATGAAAATATTAGTTTTTTGTGGCCCAACTTACGGTTTGACCTGAACTGAATACTAAATGCTTCCACTAGCAAATAACTCTCACCCGTACACCATACGCAATTACCAGTCTCAATAAGAATTAGCCTAACAATTACACTTAGACTTATTTGAGACTGAACTTTAATTCATTGATAATTCCCTATACTGAGTATAGTCAAACATTTTCTAATTGTTAATTATCCTAAAAATGCCCTTGGTAATTACCGCTGTTAGATAGCCGACGAAAAAATAATTCATAATTATTTTTCCGCCGCCCCCAGCGCTCAATATTACGTATATTATTCCAATAAATAAATTACATGGAATCTACAAATTCGTCTTCAAAATATTTAGGCTGTAGAAAATACAGAAACATCGCTAAATGATAGCACATTTGTGTCTTTGTCCTTCAAATCTGAACAAAGCGAGAGAGACAAAAAAAAAATCTAGGAATATTCCTATCTCTCTCACACTTGTACGTTTGAAAAAACAATTCTTAATAGAGACACAAATCATATAAAAAACCGATCAAAATTCCTCAAAACTACGACGATCGTGCAGAAGACATAGGAATAGGCGTCATCCAATTGGCTCTCACCAGCTGCATGCGTATGAAAATTTTGTGTGCACACGCACACATATGTAAAAGGGATCGTTAGCCTTACAAAAAAAAACACACACAAACATAGTTTGTACAGTCCGCTGCAAAGGCAGCAACAGTGGAGATAATACCCCACGCATGCGCTATCTCACCCTGACAACAACGTGTTCAACACAACGTACCCCAGATGTACAAAAAAAAAAGTTTTCACTTTTCTGATTTTGGTAGAGATTACTGTGCGCTCCATTACAACTAATTTCTTTTGCTGGATTTTTCGTAATTATTTACGCAATTCCGTTTATACATTCCCCCCAGAGTGTAGTGGCAGAGTTTCCAAAAAGTGCAGCCATCAGTATCAAAGGAAAACCGTAAGTACACTTACGATCAAGATAATTTTTAGTAAATTTCCTAAAGTGACGCCATATGCAAATATCATATTTGGAATATGCATTTGTAACACATTAGCTCTGTTTGATAGGACTACACCAACCTACACTGACCTACACCAGGAGGGTGATTCCACAAATGTAGGAATGTTATGGTACTTTGCGCCAAGTTTTACTTGCATATTTGTGGAATGTCCCTACTGGTGCAGGTTGTTGTAAGTTAGTGTAATCCTATCAAACAGAGCTATGGTTACGAGATAAAATTCTTGATCTATGCCATGGAGTGATCTGTGGAAGAAAATATGAGAATAACCAACATTGCTTTGCAATGTATTGGCTAAAAAACAAGCAAGGAACTCAGTCCTGAGTTTCTGCTTAGTTTCATGATGTGACCCAATCAACCAGATCGTGACTCGATCAACCAGATTGTAGCAAGTGTGGCTCAAGTGAAAAAACTGAATTGTTTAACAACCACAGTTTCCAGAAAAAAAAATCAAAGAAGTGGCTTTACACCAGTAAAGGTATGGTACTTGCTGTGTGTATTTAGTTGGCAGATCTTAATCAGTAGACGTAGACAGAGACCACCTGGTTGTTCCTACTGAACATGACTCATTGAAGCAGATGAGATGGTAACGAACTCCATGTGAAACATTTGTTCGAATCAGTTAAATCATTTTTTAAAATTAGGGAGTTATCGGAGCCTATTTGTACTTCCGTAACAAAAAAGGTCGATAAACCTAATCCATCACCTCAAAATAGAAATCCCTCTCAACCTAAAGGCAGGAGAAATTTTGCAATCATTTCTACAGAAAAGAAACCAAACAAAAGAGGATGGAATAAAATGACCAATCCAACGTTTAAATCGCATAAAAAATAGAGTCAAAGAAATAAAAAGCATAAAACCCGTACAAACACTCTTACAATGTATAGAAGCTGTACGCCGATTTAACAAACAGCGAATAAGGAGAAAAAGACTAATTTCATCTTATGCATCTTTAGATTTCACTTTTCATTTCGCTCTACTCTGTTTCATCAGAGCTGACCAAAAGAAATACTTTGGAAAACTACTCGAAGTATTGGAAAAATGAGATCACCCTCCATACATCTTGTGCGAAAAATTCCACATCCTGATTGATCCATCTGGGATATTACGTACAGTAAATTATCTACTCCATATCGAGTACGCAAGAGATATGCTATCCTGATGCATCCTAAATCTCACTTAACAAAATTAATTCTGATGCATACTCATCTGAAAAATGTACACTCTGGTACGAAATTTACCATAGCCGACTTTAGAAGACACTACTTTGTACCAAAGTCACTAAAAGTGTTACCTCTAATTCTAAAGAAGTCATGCACACTCTGCAAAAAAACTGAAACAAGACCGTTTAAACAACCAACTTTTTCAACACTACCAGACTTTTGTTTGGTACCTTTTGTAAATCCATTCACCTACACAGGTGTGGACATCTTTGGCCCATTTATGGTATTTGACAAATACCTGCCAAAATCGAAAGCACAGTTGGCAACACCAACTACACCACCTATTAAGAAATGGGTGTTGATTTTCACATGCCTTTCCAACTGAGCTGTGCACCTACTCTCAGTATCAAACTTGACAACTGAGGACATCTGGAAAGCATTCCTAACATTTTTCGCTGACAAAGGCACACCCAAAGTTATCCTGTCCGATAACGCAGCGCAATTCCACTTAATTGCAACATACTTACCAGAGTACTGGAAAACGTTCACTGAAGAACAAAAAATCAAACCTAGCTTAGATGAAAGAGGCATTAAATGGCACTTCATCCCAGCTAAAGCCCCATGGTATGGTGGAGTTTATAAACGACTGATCGGCGTTATAAAACAGGTGTTTTATAAAGTCCACGGTCACTACTCAATTTACAAACATACCTTTCAAGCGAGCTTGAAAGACATACAAACGATGGTCAACAGAAGACACATCCAAACATGGCGTTTACAAACTTGTGAAAATCATTGATTTAGAGTAATCTTGCGATAAACAAGTCCGTCACACAAAAATAGAATTCTCAAGCAAGCAAAAATCCACAAGACCTCTTAAGTTCTTGGCTCCATTGGAGTTAGACGACAGAAATGTCAAAAAACTCGATACGTAGTATCGTACCTCCGATTGATCTCCCCTGATTATGACAAAAATAGACTAGTCTGACAAGCCAAATTACTGACTTTAGGGTACGCCATAATTGGACATTATACTCCTAAAAAAGGTATAACTACAATTTTTTGGCACCCACTATTACTGTCATGTGCTTTATAAAAGGCTACGGGTAATAGGTGGCAGAGTGCACGACTTAACTTAGCATCATTGATGTTTACACGACTCGCTAATTCCCAAATATTCCCTTATAGAATCTGTGATCTACGGCCAATAACTCGTTCCATCCTCTCAACTGCAGTGTCCAGCAGTCGAAACAAACTTTCGTTGAAAGTTTTGTTTTCTGTCAAATTTTGTTACGTCGTAACGCCAGAAAAAGAAGAAAAAATTTTGTTCCTTTTTTTCTTATAATTTCTGTAAATACCTATTTTTAATACGTTCCTATATTATAATTGTTGTTTTTTATTGTTTTTTAATAACAAAATAACATTTTATATAAAAACATGTACGTCTAATCTTTATTCTAGATTTCAGGTGAATCTTCGGAGGTGGCCACCAATGGCCACCCAGGAACACCGCCCCCAGTGTCATGGCTATGCCCACAAGTCCTGTGCGCACTAGCGATGCGCACAGGACTCGACATGACTGAAGATACTGGGCTGAGGCGACGCTAACAGTTGTTCCACAACCAGGCGCGAGCTAAGGTGTGCGACAACGAACATATTTTATTCGTCCTTGTGACGTTAAACCAACAATAAGTAAACTCCTCCACTACAAAGGTCTGATTTCAACTGATAAGGAATACGCACGCAGACACATTGACGATTCATAAAATCTGACGCCCGTCACTCATAAGTCTTGCGTAGCTCCAACCGTGAGATAAGATGTTCATGCATCAAAAACTGAAGGATTATAGAAAATTAATGACAATTTTTAACATACAACAGAGTGGATATTAGGAAAATAGAAGTCATTTCATATCACGTTAAAACTAAACGAGAAATTTTAACTGCAGATAACGCATAAGTTTCGACGGTTTTCCATAAAATGACTGACACAAAAAAAAGATTTACTTCACAGAAAATATGTATTTACAAACGTATCTACTCAATTATTAATCTATATAATCAGAAAATTTAACCGCTCGCATGTTGACTGGGGGTAAGATTACCCATACTTATGTGCTCAGGGCTATGCTTCTGCTTTTTTTTTTTTTTCTCTTTTTTTCGCTTCTTACGTTCTTTATCTTCATCATGACGCTTTTGTTTCTTATGCTTCTTTTCGTGAGAATCTATTGCCATATCATTTGAGATTTCCTGAGTAGTAACCTCACTGTTTCTGTATTTATTCTTCTTTTTCTTCGTTTTGTGCTTCTTCTGAGGCATCTGATTTTCAAATCTATATTGTTCTGGAAGCTATAAGAAATATCATACATGAATATATTTACGAAAAAACAGAAAATATACTGCTGCTTCACAATAATCTGACTAAGAAATGCTATGTTTCAAAAACGAATACGTGAATTCCGTTGTGACTGTACTCAGGAGGGATTGACGAGTAAACCTGAAGATAGCTAAAGAATAAAAAATCTGTGAATTTTCCATCAATTTGGGTTTTTTTTCTAGTTTATTTTCGAACCGCCAAAGATGACAAAAAATTATACGAAAGGGACGGATCCAGGATTTTTTTAAGCGAACTGCGCACTAACCTTGAAACGTAACTCACGATGGTCCACGGGAGAAATGAATGTCCCCCCCCCCAAAAAAAAAGTCCACTTCATACTACCCTCTTCCCCTTCCTAAAATTATTTCAATGTCAAAAAACTTATTTAAAAGGAGGTAACTTTATTTCAATCCTAATGCTATCATCAACAACAATGATGGTCCTCCTGAAAACTCTGACCCACCTACTATTTGATTTTTTTTTAGATTCTTACTTTGCAATTTAATCCTGTTTGTTCATTTTTTAATTTTGTTTTTCAAATTACTGAAGAAAATTTAAATTTATTTTTACGATAATAAATGAAACACATCCTTGAAAAGTAAAATGTAAAATATTGATTACACTTTATTGAAAATTCATAAAAAAAATGAACAGCAAAAATACCATAACTATAACTTACTTAATTTGAATTAATAAAATGAACTATACTCAGCGCCAAATAAGTTGAGCTTCGATGTTCAAGGCGCACTGATGCAACGTTGTTTCTCATTGGCAACTAAACGTTTGTATGTTATACTGCTTATCTTCATTACAGATCAACTTATTTAGCGCTGAGTAAAGGCCATTTTTTTAAAAATTTGAAAATAATGAAAAAGGTTCGACTTTAAAAAAAATTATTTGTCTTTGCTGTTCTCATAATACAAATTGAAGTTTTTTACACTACCTACTGAATCTACTATCATGTTATTGCTCTTTTTAATTTCCTCAACAATTTTGTACCATAAATAAGTAATAATATACTGTTTTGTACGTATTTTTATATTGATCAGATGGTTTCCTTTCAAAAAATCAGACAATTTTTAATACAGAAGAGGGTGCGGGTGCCTCAAGCCTCCTTCTGGATCCACTCTCGTATCAGAGGTGGATTCTGGTATATTTCCTTCTCTTTGGAGCATTACCATCTTTAACTCTCTAACTTAATAACGACTAAAGAATTATCGAGTGTAAGATAAGAGGTTTCAAAGATTCCAAAAACGGCAAATTTTCCTTCAATTTTAATTTTTTTCATTTGTGTATTTTCGAACTACTGAAAGTCGCTAAAGATGATAGGAAAATTATACGGACAATAAATTTTTGAAAATTTTCTCTTCTCTCCAATGATACTAATTTCAGCTCTCTAGCTTAAATAGCGGCTGAGGAATCATTGAGTGAGAGAGGACAGATTTCTAGATTCCAAGTAACATTTTTCCAATATTGCATTTTTTTCGTCTGTTCATTTCCAAATTGCTAAAGATAAGAAAATTATATTGAAATTTTTTGAAGTTTATCTTCTTTTCAGTAACGCCAATTTCAATTCGCTAGCTTAAAAAGAGGCTGAGGAATTACTGAATGAGATATAAGAGCATTGTTTAAAAACTGAAATGTTGGGTCTAACTTCATTTGATAAGGGGCACGCACACAACCACATACCAACGGATACAAAGACACATCAACCACACTATGATCGACAAAGTACGATCTGACGGTCTGACGCTCGTTAAGTCTCGCGTAGCCTCTACCGAAAGCTACGATATTTACGCGTCAAGAAATGTAACAAAGCAACGGAATATTTCTGTATGTTTTCAACGAATATTATTAAATTTTAATTATAATTATTTGAAGTTGATTCTCTTAAATTTTGAACAATCACGTAGATATTTTCAAGAGGAACGATTAAAATAGTCAAACTTGAGAATGTAAAATAGATACTTACAGGTCCTGGGTGCAAACGAAATCCACTCAGTTGCATATTCGTCAATGGTAGGATTTCTTTTCCAGTAATGGGCGGTTTTTCTATTAGAGATCTCAAGGAACTAAATCGAAATGGAGAAATTCAAGTAAATCGTCATAAAGGATGAAACAGATTTCACACAGTTATCATACCTACCTATTATCTTTGCTGCCTGGGTTATCGATGTAGCCTGGTAAATGAGGCAAAAAAGCAGATAAAGATTCTTTCACTCTTTTGCCACTAAATCTGCTGTATGTGTGTTCCAGTCCATGATAAGCCATCAAGTTTTTAGCGCCAGTCAGCTCACTTTCACCTAAAAATTAAATTTTCAAATACGAACAGACTGATATCGTAATTTTACTAAATCTTTCTCCGAAAACAAAATAGTTGGTACAGTAGAAGTTTGTACTTAACCTGGAGGCTCTTTCATCAGGTAAAATGGACCACTATGGACGATTGATGGATTTTTTCCTAGAGATATAGTTGTTTTAAGCGTGCCTGTAGAGTCTTGACGAGGTACAACGGGTGATCTTGAACCCCGTGGCGATGTTTTAGGAGAATATTGATCAACTTTACTTCTAAATTGGTCACCCATCATCATTTTTAATCATGTTTTTTTAAAACAGAAACGAAGATCAAGAGCAAAACCAAGCATAATTATAATTACGATACATGACGAGCAGAGCTAGAATTGAAATAAGAACATGAGTAATTCTTTATTGAATAATAAATGAACTTCCAAATTAAAACTAACGGTTCTTACAACCATAATAAATTCGTAACGTCTGTAGCCATGCTATGAACCGCACTGAAATCCAAATGAGGAATTAAACTAACCGAACGAACTACCAAATTGCTATGAAAAACTTCGATAATTAAAAGCAATCAAATAAAATACAAATGAAATGATTAAAAATATAAAATAAACATACAGTTTTAGTGCGTGATATTAAATTATAATGGGGGATTGTCCCTGAAAGATCGATCGAGGCGTTGGCGGTGTTTTATATAACTATGTGAAAGGGTCAGTGTTGCCAGATGCTGAAAATAGAATTGCCGTATATAAATCTCCAAAGAACCGTATTTTTTGTTTTTCCCTGTAAAAGTGTAAAACTTGTTGGGATACGATTCCCTCACTTCCTCACGAACACATAACCTTACATTGACTAACACTGTATGTAACAGGTATATTACATTTATTCGTTTTACATGTGGCAACACTGATTGCCAACACAATATTCTTCCCGCCACTGCTCGACGGAGAATGTTCTCCGTTCGTCAGTCGTTGTACTAACGTCGTTAATAAATTATTTTTCTAAGATGGAAATCCGTGCTTATCTTTTCTGTGTAAAGTGATCAGAACTCACCTCAATATGTTAGCAGAGCTATGGATTGGAAAAATAAGTGCGATAATTAAAATGTGATAATTTTGTAATTAGTTAAAAGTTAAAAGTTTGTGTTTCACGCAAAGTGAAAAGGCTTAGTGCCGTGTGATACCTCCACGTAAAGTGGTAGGAAAAATTAAAAATTTGTGAACGAAAAGTTCGGTTCAGTGATTAAAGCAACTATCCTGAAAAAGTTAAAAGTTTTAATTCAAGTAAATGAATAAAGAAAAGTGAAATTTAATGAAAACAACGGTAAATTCTTGGGTGCCTGTGAAAACGTCGAAGTCGAGAGTCTGGAGAAAGCAGATCAGATACGAGAGGATTTTGTGGTTTGGTAGACCAGTGCATACAATCAAAAACAGTTGGCAATTGTTCATGCTGTGTTCCGGAGAATAAAACAGAGTAAGAAAATCGAAAATTCAAAAGTTGCATAGTAAAATCGTCGAAGTTTGGTGTCATCTGGGCAAGAAAGCAGCAGAAAAACATCGGAAAACTACGAAAACAGAACGAAGAAATAAAAGATAAGCAAAAAATTTAGATTAACTAACCATTAATTCGTGTGATTTTGCCCCAAATTAATTAGAAAAAATCAAAATTTTGGTAACACAAAGTTAAATTTTGATATATTTTCATGTAAATTCTCAACCAAATTTCAAGTAAAGTCGAAACTTGAAAGGTGGTGTTAATAGCCTTTCAAACTTTATCTTGTTCGTCGAGAATTGTAGAAAAACGAAATCTTTGTTGGATGAGTTTCATCGAATTCAACAATAGAAAACCTACATTTATGAACATTGACATTAGTGACAGATTTTTTCCTGTTCACATACAATAAAAGATCTTTTCAATTGATGAAAGCTAACAGATTATTTCCTTTTCAGCAGTAATCTTGTTCATGTTTTTGTTGAATAATTTTTGCACTGAGTATTCATTCACATTTTAACATGTTTAACACAATCATCTGTGTTCTGAAACAAGACTTAAGGCTTTAACCAATTCCATTTCGAATATTTTCGGCGATAAAGTCAGAGTAATTCGAACGCTCAAGAAGTAGAAACAACGGCGAAGAGATCACCTCATCGTCGAAAACACATATTTTGTGAGACTTAATTTAAAATATTAATTAATTATTGAATGTTAGAAATACGAAAATGGCGAAGCAACAGCATTATTGGTTCGAGAATAGTAGGGAAAGCACTTCATGATGAGAGTGTACGTGTGACATATATATATAATGTGATAGTGATGATGATGAAGAAAGAGAGAAAGTGGGATTTCCGTTACAACAAATTTTGACTGAAGTTGGCCCAAATTTGTGGTTTTCGATGTTGTAGATCTCATGAAGAGTCTTCAATGATGGGAATGGAAGGTTTCGATCGGCGGTTATCTGAAACCTTTGGTGGTCCTTTTTGGATTTATTGTTCAATGGCTTCCAGGATCGGCCGTTAGTGAATCAGGAACAAAATTTATTTCATTTTTTGATTTTCAAAAAATTTAAAAAAATTAAAAATTCGAGTTAAATATTCTCGATAACACGTTATTTATTCGTGTATATTCACATTAAATTCAAGAAAAAAATTTTTCACACAATGAATAAATCAATTCAAAAAATTCAGTTAGGTCTGCATTTTAAAATTTTTTCTAAGCCTCAAATCAGTGTTCTACCACAGCGATAGCTACCATAATGTGAGGCATATTGTGAGAATAATGGCAAATTATAATATTCGATAGCCACTTATTCTCGCACATCACATGCTGTGGCAACACTGTTTCTGTTGTTGTTGTTTTATCTGTGATATTTGTGTTTTTGTAACTCAGCTGTGATTATATGTTTTTGTGTGCCTTCTTGTCGCTCATCTCTCGTCGATGAAATAACATGTATGTCATCATGGTGTTTAAATAAAAATTCGTGAAACATTCAAAGTATCTAGTCTTCTCTTTTATATGTCGTAATGTGTGCTTCTAGTCATCGTTTCTTTAATTCGTCGTTCTAAGTTCTTCATCATCGTAGTTCGTGTATGGTGATCCGTTGAGAATTCCACCGTTTTTCTCACAGGTTATGGGCCCAGATACCTGATTGTCAACGTGGTCGCCATTGTCCTGAGTATGCAGAGTTGTGCTGTCGAATCCTGTTCATCACTCCCAAGTAGTACCATGCCTTGTTTGTAATCTTTTTCCTTTAAAAGTGTTCGTATTTATTTTCGATGTTCCTGGGATCTCGTTCGTGTTTATTCGTTGGTCGACGTATCTGAAAGGTTGCTGAAGTCGCTGATTCGCGGTGCAACTGATCGTCGTAGCCTGATCACGAGATGGACATTCGAAAGCAGAATACTATCGAACCGTTCAATGGGCAGAATGGTCGGACATGGAAATTCAGGATGGAGCTGCTGTTAGCAAAGGAATCTTTGGGTAACATAATCTTTGATTCTTTGCCAACTGTTCGAAATAGGGGAGATGTATGGTCGAAGGAGAATGCTAAGGCGATGTTCCTGATAGCCAACAACGTGACGGACAAATACCTCGAAATCATCCAGACCTACACAACCGCGAAGGAGATGTTCAACGCGCTGACGAACCTGATTGATAGCGGAAATGACAGGACGCTAATGGATTTACGAGCTGAGCTGTATACAAAACGGTATGTTTCTGGTTCTGACTTACAAAAGTATTTACTTGATTTTCGTGCCCGCTGTAGACGATTGACCGAGTTGGGGGACCTGACTACCACCAAACAATTTGTACTGGTATTGCTACGTTCGCTGCCAGCGGAGTTTCGTCCTATCAAAGTGGTGTTAGAGGATGGTGAAGTCGTAACCTGGGATGGCGTGTTCATGAGGTTGAACAATTTTCAACGTGAACTGTCCCTGGATAGTAAATCGACGTTGAGAAGCAATTCTCAATATTCAACTCTTCAGAAACCTTCATCGGTGGTGGCCACTGGTGAAGAGAACATATTTTTTGGCAACACTACGAATGGTGGACGAAATTTCGGTAATAATAACAATAATAATAATAGTAATAATCGTTTCAGTCGTGGTAGGTCTCAACATCGGGGAAACAATCGTGGTTATAATCGAGGCGGAAGTAATAATAATTTTAATAATAACCGGAATTTAAACGCACAGAGCAATACTAATAATAATAATAATGGGAATAATAATTCAAATGGATATGGTCGGAACTTTGGGAATGACAATGGGCATTCGAATATAAAATGCCATTTCTGTAACAAAATCGGTCACATAGCACGTAATTTCTATGCAAAAAATAGAAATAATAATAGTACGGATAATTGTAATAACGTTAATAATAATAATGGAAATCGTACTAACGACCATGGTACCAATAATAATAATAATAATAATAATAATCGTAACTCAGCACAAATGTGCAATGATAATTTTAATTCAAATGACAATCGCTCTGAAGATGGTTACAGCTTTACACTGCAGAATAATAATAATAATAAAATAAATGATTTCGTTGATGCTAAAAATAATGTAAATTCGATGCTGCGTACCACTTTCGTAGTGGATAGTGGATGCACGATTCACTTGATAAATGATATAAGTCTGTTCAGTGACTATTTAGATATGATAAAACCCTACAGTATCTGTGTCGCGAAGAAAGGAGTCTCGCTTGCTGTCACGTCGGTCGGTACCGTAAAATTAAAATTGTTGAATGGCATCGCAATAGAACTAAAAAATGTAAGGTATGCTCGGGAGCTGCCACAGAATCTGCTGTCCGTTAAGCGCATGAGCAAGTCGGGTTTCAACACTCTGTTTCGAGAGGAGTCTGTTGAGGTCATCCAACGCTGCAGTGGTAAAATCGTGACCACTGGTGTGAGCGTTGACTCGGATTTGTACACGATTGATTTTTTGAAAATACCAAATCACTCGTGCAATCTGATGTCTGAAGATGAACCTAGTCCACTGACTGTGTGGCACTGTCGACTTGCCCATTTGAATGTAAACGATGTAAGGTTATTGTCAACTAGGGGTTTGATACCAAATGTTGACACTAACCGCAGATTGCTGTGTGAGCCCTGTGTCATGGGCATACAGAAACGGAAACCGTTCCTGAGGCACGAACGAAAAACAAGTAGGCCTTTGGAACTAATACATACCGATCTGTGTGGCCCGATAAATCCTCCGTCATATAATGGAGTGAAGTATTTTATGACCTTTATCGATGACTACTCAAATTTTTGCTGTGTGTACCTGTTGACGAGTAAGACAGAAGCCTTTTCGAAATTTAAAATTTATCATGAGATGGTAGCAAATAAATTTGGCTACAATGTTAAAAGACTCAGGTGCGATCGGGGCACAGAATACTTAAACACGAATTTTCAATCATATTGTAATGAAAAAGGGATTGTTGTCGAACCCACTGTTGGCGGCTGCCCTCAGCAAAATGGAAAGGCTGAGAGGATGAACAGGACACTGTGTGAAAGGGCGAGGACATTGTTGTTCGAGAGCGGTCTTGAAAAGATATATTGGACAGAAGCCATATTGTGCTCTGTATATATTGTGAACCGTTGCCCCACAAATAAAGATTTTGTTCCTTATGAAAGATGGTTCAATGAACAGTTTGATTATAATAAATTACGGACGTTTGGATGTGACGCTTATATGCTGTCCTTCAAACATGACTCAAATAAATTTAAAAATAAAAGCGAGAAACTTGTAATGGTCGGTTATTCCCCCTGTGGCTACAGACTTCTCAATGTGTTTACTAAGGAGGTACGTTTGTCACGTGATGTCGAGTTTTTTGAAAGTAAAATAGGTGCCAAGGATTCTAGTAAATATAATAATAATGATGGTATTTTTGTAGAGGTCACCGAATCGAATCTTGAGAACATTGAAGTTGATGGTGACGTGAATTTGGATTGTCTGTCAGGTGCAACGGCTGAATGTGATGGGACTGCAGGAAATATTTACCTAGCTGAGGACGGCATCCCCTTGATGTTTGAGGAGGCGAATGGTGCACCGGATGGTCTGATGTGGAGGGAGGCTATTTCTTCGGAGATCAGTGCCCTGAATTCAAATCAGACCTGGTGGGTGACCAAACGTCCAAGGGACGCTCCTACCATCACATGTCGTTGGGTATTTAATAAAAAATATGATATGAATAATGAGGTACTCTATAAGGCAAGACTGGTCGCCAGAGGATGTCAACAGAAAAAAGGCTTCAACTTTAATGAAGTTTACGCGCCGGTGGCAAAGCTTTCGACTGTGAGGACTCTCTTGGCTATCAGTAATAAAATGAAATTTTATATAGAGCAAATAGATATTTGCAGTGCTTTTTTAAATGGAATTCTGTCTGAAGACGTGTACCTCGAAATACCTGAGGGAATTGAAACAAAAATAGATAAGAAAAATAATGTCTTGAAGTTGAATAAATCTATATATGGTCTGAAGCAGTCGCCTAAAGTTTGGAATACGTTATTTAACGAGTTTCTGGTTGCTCTTGGTTTTGAGCAGAGTAAGGCTGATGCCTGCTTGTATGTTTATAAAAGTAGGACTGACAATACGGTCGTCTACTTGCTCACTTACGTTGACGACGTCCTCATTAGCTCCAATAATAAGGCAAAAATTGCTTTTTTCAAAAATGAAATAAATAAACGTTTTAAATGTAAGGATCTTGGAGAGGTCAAAAAATATTTGGGTCTGAATATTAGCTACAATCGGGAGAAGGCCATACTGGAGATTGAGCAGAGGGCTCTCATCGAGTCTGTTGCTAGACGTTTTGGTGTTGAAAATTGCTCACCAACCTTCACACCCATTGACCCCGGACTCCAATTGGACAGGGACCTCAATGCGTGTGATAGTGTTTTGAATAACCGGTATCAACAGCTCGTGGGATGTTTAATGTACTTAATGTTAGGATCACGGCCCGATATTTGCTTTGCAATATCTTACTTCAGCCAATTCTCCAGCTGTGCCACGGATGAGCATTACAAGTATCTTCTGCGAGTTCTGAAATACCTGATAACCACCAAGAACAAAAAATTAATTTTTCTACATGATGATAAGAGTAACGGCAGTATATTGGAAACATATTCCGATGCCGATTGGGGCAACTGCGTTAATACAAGACGGTCAGTTACCGGAAACTGTGCCTTTGTCTACGGGTCACTGGTGTCCTGGTCAAGCAAGAAGCAGCCAACAGTGGCTTTATCTAGTACTGAAAGTGAGTTGATCGCAATATGCGATGCTACCACTGAGTCCATATGGCTGAAATATCTACTAGGTGATTTTTGCATCCAAGTTGCTGATAGGGCTGTAATCTATGAGGATAATCAGAGCTGTCTGTCTCTGTTGCACTCCGGCAAGTGGAATACCCGTAGGTCAAAACATATAGACGTAAAATACCGTTTTGTATGCAGTCATGTGGATGTAGAATTTAGATACTTATACGTGCCAACTTCGCGACAATTGGCTGATATGTTCACGAAGGGCTGCCCGAGGCCCAAATTTACCGAATTTTGTAGACTGTTAAATTTAACGTAACTTTTTGTTTATGTATACCATTTTTGTTTGTATGTTAATGTTGTTGTTTGTGACCACATGTTTATTTTTAATCGTTTGTTGACTTTTTGTCATTATGTATCGAAATGACAGTATTAGATTAATAACGTTATTTTTATTGTTACCATTTTTAAAATCATAATCGAATATATATAATTTGAGGAGGCGTGTGAGAATAATGGCAAATTATAATATTCGATAGCCACTTATTCTCGCACATCACATGCTGTGGCAACACTGTTTCTGTTGTTGTTGTTTTATCTGTGATATTTGTGTTTTTGTAACTCAGCTGTGATTATATGTTTTTGTGTGCCTTCTTGTCGCTCATCTCTCGTCGATGAAATAACATGTATGTCATCATGGTGTTTAAATAAAAATTCGTGAAACATTCAAAGTATCTAGTCTTCTCTTTTATATGTCGTAATGTGTGCTTCTAGTCATCGTTTCTTTAATTCGTCGTTCTAAGTTCTTCATCATCGTAGTTCGTGTATGGTGATCCGTTGAGAATTCCACCGTTTTTCTCACACATATTGTGCGAGGACTGAAAAAGAACACGAGACTTTTATTTACAAGGAATTTATTTAGCAGACTAAAAACATATTCGAGAATAAAATATATTAATGTATAAGATGGCGAAGCACAGCGTTATCGGTAACCGAAAGTAGGGGAAGCAATTTGTGAGAGAAGCAGAATGTATGACATATATATATATAGTGTGATGATGATGATGATGATGATGATGATGATGAAGAATGAGATGAGTGGGATTTCTGTTACAACAATAACTAATAAACTGATTATTGAATTACTAAATGCAATCGTAAAGCAAACATTTGAAAAACCGCTAACCACTGTTAATAACTTTTTTTTTGTCATGCGGGCAAACTCGCATATCCGGATTTGTCCTGAATTTTATTTATGTCTTATCAGTGCCAGAAATCGGATTTTTGAAAAAACAATCTGGCAGCACTGGTCGCGATTGTTATTCATTTTATGTTACTTGAAAACTTAATTGAAAAATTATCTCAAAAAATTTGGATGTTTTCAACTCCTTGTTTTCATTTTTCACGTCGAGAATGAATATTTCCAGCCGAAAACACAGTGAACCTGCCAGGTATACTGACCATTTTTCTTCCATCTTGTTCCTTCGTAACGAGAGATTATTAATTGATATGTATTCCTAATAGGTGGATATGTATTTATCCTGCTTACATCAATAAAAAGAAAACTTTAGCGGAAGGCCGTCGCATTCCTAAGGAAAAGTCCGTGGAAGACCCTAAATTTAATGAAATAATGGAAACACTTGCATATTCTGGTTTAAAATCAATTGCCGAAAACAAGCAGTACTCACGTGAACGTAGCAATGAGATGTCTTTCCGTGGCCGTGTTCGTGTTCAGATTAAAAATGACGATGGAACTCTTTGTAATCCAGAATTTCCCACAAGTAATGCTTTGAAGTATTTGAATCAGTTTCTTGAAAAAAAAAAAGAGGTGGCTAGATCTACAATAATATGTTCCATCTATTTGTGATTTACTTTTAGGAGAAAGTGTTATGTTGTATATTAGCAATAATATACCCAAATTGAAATCTCGTACCAGTAAACCTCCAGAACATGCGAAAGAAACTTCAAAAAAGAAGGGCAAAAATCGAAAATAACCTATCTTCATACAATGTCTGGGTGTAATCGATGGTGCTAATTTCTTGTTAATTACGGAGCCCATCATTTCAATCTCATCAGAGTGTCGTCGGGATAATAATCATATTACGAAAGGATCGCGATTATAAAAATTTGAAACTTATCAAATGAAATCGCCCATCATTGAAACCAAAAAATGTATTATAAAACCGTGTTGAAAAGAGACACGAAAAAAGTGTAAAATAAACAATGTTTCATTACTACAATAGCTTGTTTACAATCATTCTTTAATAATTAGTATTGCAACTTTCATCAAAATTAAAAAAAAAAATTTTTATCTGAATTATTTAAATACTACAAATTATACCTACTATACAACGAAGCATTTTCATTTACCCTGATCTGAGACATGAATTAAAGAAAAAAAATCACAGTTCTATAATTAGGTATAACAATACAAACATAATTAGTAAATTAATTTAAATTACGTACAAAAATGCGAATATGATTTCCGTAGATTGCTTGGTTGCCGATAAACTTTAAAACAACGTAAAAATGAAATAAAATTATGTTCAAAAAAAAAAAAAAGAAAAAAAAAGATACTTCATCAGGCGTTTAAAAGTGGTGGGACCAAGCCCGTCCGATTTTTTCGTAATGTAATAATAATAAATTATTATTATTAATTTAGGGTTTATTAAACGCTGTTAACAGAATAAAGATAAAAACTACTTAATTGATACCTGTAAAAAAGAGTGATCGAGGAGCGCGGAACTTGGCGTTTGTCAGAATGAAACACGTACATGAAGTCAAATGCAAATAAATTAAGAAAATAATGATCCTCGATGTGTCGAAAGACAATTCTTGAATCAAATTAAAAAGAAAAAATAACAATATGAATAAATTAAATAAACAGCATTCGAAACAGTGAAATAATCACATAACTATTCAAAATTTACAGAGATCAAAACAACATATAAATAAGTTGCTGACTAGAGTGCTGCAATAAGAGAACAGCAACTGTAAAATTACATTACCAACAGAAGAGAAAAGAGAATTGAAGCACAAACATCGACGAGAAGAAATGTTTCCAATGCAGCAGAAATCGAAAGTTTTCATGACATTAGTTGGTGAGAGCAAAATATCTCTTCTCAAGAAAAGGAGAAAATATGTGATGACAATTCGTAGAATTTTCTCATATCTATGAAAAGAAATCAAGACAAACAATAATCCTATGCTCAAATGTACTACTACTTTTTGACGGTGATGTAAATTCAAATACCGAAGAAGCGTTAAGACACGAAATAAATTCTTTAAAATTAAAGGTAAGACGAACGTAATAAATTGGAAATACAAGTTCAATTTACAGTATTACATACAAGAAAAATGTACAATAATAGGAAATGCAGAAACAACAAATAACACAATAAATAACAACTTTGTACTATTAATACGCGAAAAAATTAACGATTTTCTTACATTAATTCATCCATTTTCTACAATTAGACGCTCCACAAAGACAAGGAATTTTGTTAGAATCGTCTTCAATATCAAACTGGTAATCGTAGGATAGCTAACCAAAATAAATAATAAAATTTGATTATTAAGAGAAAACACGGGAATGTTGAAAACTGAAGCGAAAATAATTACTTCCTCTCCACGAGCGATTCTTCTTTTTGAAAAAATTATTATCCTGTATTCACGATCGACTTCAACTTTTTCGGTTACACAATTCGGATTACAGGAATGATTGATGTACCTGGCCAAACCACCGCAAATAGTAGCATCTACGACTCGATTTTCGTCAAGTCGAAACATGTACACTCCTCGATTCTGTAACATATACATAAATAGTAGTAAGTGAAAATTTTCTAGATATTCTCATAAAATGTTAACTGAAAGGTTACCTTGGCTTCATATTGCTTTTCTCTAAAATCTGATAACTGAGATCTGATAATTTCTCCGATATATTCAATCACCATTGTGTGCTTATCTATGTCTCTGGCTGCGTATAAACCCAATCCCTGAATTTTCGACCTAGACGAATGAAATTGACATATTATAGAAGTCTGAATCGGAATGTAATAAACTGAAATCGAATTGTCAATAAAATTTACCGTGCAAGGTAAACATAATTTCTCCATTCTTGTTTCATTTTTTTATATTGAGAGGATTTAGAATGAACAAAATGTTTTGAATAAGGACAAGAAATATCACCAGAAAACAAAGGAGAGGACGTAAGAACAGGACGTGGCATAATGGAACTTGTTCTTTGAGTGAAAGCTCGCTTGTAAGTAGAGCCGCGAACTTTTGGTTCAAGGCGAGCACAACCACTTGGATTAACGGCTAACGGTAACTCAAGCAAAGGATTTTTTCCATACTTGAAACGATAATCGTTGAGTGTTTCAATTCCTGGAGAATTCAAAAAGAAAGTAAAAATAAGCGAGACTAAAACTAAAAAGAAAACTGGATATCTATATAAGTAAGTTGGACTATCGGTTTCAGCCATTTTCATAATTTTGCATGAAAAAAACACGATTTATCGAGCTCTAGACATGGAGAACATTGATTTGGCAAAATTTTAACGGATTGTTTCAGTTGCAAATAGAAAATGATGAACTTTTTACAATGTTTTAAGGTTGGGGTTTTGCAATGGGTTGGCAAGATTCATGAGAAGGCAACATTTTCTTGTCTTTTCAATTTTACGTATTTAAGTAAATTGAAAAATTTTCACAGGGACTTTCCATTCTACCTCCCATTGATAATATGTTCAATACAACTCACCCTCCCTCCTCAATATATTGAACGAGTATTGGAAATAACTTCCAAGTCTACATGAAATATCCAGTTTTACAATGAAGTAAGTAATTCATAAATCATCTTATTATTCATCGTACCAGGTAAATTTTCCAGTATTCTAACTATGGCAGGTTCTGTTAACCCAAACAGGTCTTCACCGGTCACATATCGAGGGTAAATTTGAACTGAGTTATGAGTGCGACGTAGATCAGTCAAAGGTTCTAATATACGTGTCCAAACATCCTTCGGAGATGAACCTCTTAGCTCTAAATCGTCTTGCCCCGACTCTTGGACCAAAATACGAAATTCGGGACGACCAGCAACATCGTGAATGGAGCAAATGTACAGACAGCGTTTATTAAAAACACGCATACTCCAATAAAATCGAATCTAAAAAAGGAATCCTTAATTAAAATGAAAAAGTCTCAATTTTAGAAAACTCAACAAGTTAAAAACATAGTACAAGACATTACTAGTTTCTTCCCTCAAAATATATGACAGCGAATTTAATTAATAACGTTAAAGCTCGACAGGTACAATACTTTTATAGCAACAAGTAACAACTGATATTTCAATTCAACCATACTTACTACTTTATAGCCAACAGGATAAATATAATTTGCTGAATGAAATTCAGGCAACTGATGCGGTAACAACTGACCAACGTTCAGAAATATTAAACTACCGATTCGCATGAGATGAGTTAGCTCCGCATGCTGAACAATTGACGCTATTTGACGATTTTCATCACGATCAATGTAAACTCGACGATAAACTGCAAGTGTAGTTAACTGACTATCCTCATCACCTTTAGGAACATGTATGTTGCAGAAAAATCTCTAAAAGAAGTTTCAATCGACTAAGTTACATTTTAAATATACTCTACCAATGAACAATATTGAATGAATCCACGTACTTTATCTTTCAAAAAAATGCACTCATCTTTCATAGCACAAGATAAATGGTAAACGGATGAGCAACGGTTTTTGTAGCACTTGAGGCTAGCACCATTTTTATAACAATATGTACAAGTCACATTAAATCCTTGTTGTAAGGCAGTGTTGAAATCCATTAAAGCACCATTTACCGTCTCGTATACTCCATTAGACCATAAGGAACAATTCAAATGAGCCCATTTATCCACGTCATAATTCAGTAACCTACAGAGCAAAAACAGATACTTCGATTCCAAACCAAGAATTGAAAATACATAGTACAACAGAAGCACAGATTCAACAAACCTCGAGGGACCATCAGCCACACCGTCACCCACTTGATGGCAAAATTCACACATGCGCATATCCTCCGGCATTTTACTCGGTGTCACTGTTATACCCATTCTGAATAATGTCTGCAACATAAAAACAAAAATCTTCAATAAATATTAAGGCTTTGACTGTATAGTTGATACTACGTACGGACTACTCAAAGAATGGGGGAACAACAACAATGAAACAAACACCTGCATGGATGGGGAAAGGAAAAAATATGCAAGTAAAGACTTTTTACTCGTTTTATAAGCGCTGATTGACTAATATCCCCGTTTCCTGCATATCGATTCTTTAATTTTCTTTCCCAGTACCTCCGGTGTTTGTTGCATTTTTATCAGTATATATGAGAAGTCCATAGGTAGTATTATATAATCAAAGTATTAAGATGGAATTAAGTCGACGAATTAGCTAATATCATTACATTACCTCAGTCATTTCTTTTTCAGTCGGCCTTTTGAATTTTTGCACGGGAGGAGGAATAGTATTGGAAGACCAAGTTCGATATTTAATACCTTTTTTGGATTTCTTCTCACTTCCTGGCGTTATATCTCCTTTGGTACAAACATCTGCGATACTTTTTTGAACGTCGTAAGTTTCCTATAAAATATTCATAATGACAAAGATATAAAAAATAAACATATTTTCGCGAGAAATTATGACTCTAATAGTAGTTTGAAAGAATTTAAGTCAGTTAATTCCATGTATTTAGCTTAATTTCTTTCAACCAGTTAAGAAAATTTAGGGGTTTTCAATGAGTTCACATATACCGTGAGAATAAAAAACTCCAGTTCAAAATTATAATTTCTCCAATAATCTAAAAAAGAATCTCACCGATACGATAGAGGTGTCAGCAGATTTATCAGTCGCATCGTTTTCTTGAAGTCTGGGACATTCGTTAATACATTCAAGTCTAGGTTTTTTACAAGGCGAAGGATCAGCGGAGGCTTCATCTGACGAAGACACCTGCAATGAAACAAATTTAATCGTAAACATACAATGGCCATGAAAAATTAATGTAATTTATAGATGAAATATTAGACGAACTTTATGTTCCGATATAGCAGTTGGGACGAGAAGCAACATTTGTAAATAGCAAGAGGTACTACAGAATAGCAAGTCTTCCGACAATCCGTCTTGAACAACAAATGGTATTTCCGACGCTTTTTTCTTAATGGACGAAAAGTCGGAGATTTGTGTTTTACAGTGGTGGCAGCATTTAATAGAACCAGCAAAATATTTTTGAAGTTCAGCTACATCACACAACAGAATGATAATTAATTTTTAAATGAACAATAACTATACTCATATCTGACATTAGCAACGCAACGAAATTAATCAATTACCTTCTTCGACATCTTCATTATATTTGTTACCAAAGGGGTTGATTTTGTGAGGACTTGGAATTCGATCTGTTATTTTGTAAGAAGCCGGCGGCGGTATGTTTAAAACAGTGGCTAAATTTTTGAGTACACCAACTATATCTTGAGCTGCTTCAGAACTGAGAGTCAGTGTAACCGAAAGATTACCAGTTTCACGCAAAGGAACAGAAGGAGAATGCCTGGACTTCGCTGAAGATGGCAAATGTTTTCCCAAATTTTCTTTATCCTACAAAATAATTGAACTTAAAAAAATTTCATTTTAAATGAAATAGTAAAGGGAAACTGACGACACTTACGATTTCGGTTTGATAATTGACACGAGGTCGAAGAGCCAGTGGAACGACAAGAGGAATAACAGGTGAAATACGACGCAAAAGTTTTTCATCTTCCTCAGAATCAACACCGCTACCATTTTCGTCGATCAATCTTAATCCTGGAAAATCAATTGATCAAAGAAAAATTAACATATTATTTGAAACTTTCTGGATTGAAAAACGATTTCATACCAGCAAATCGAACTGGTGTATGAGGAATAATACATTCAGGTGAGGACGAACTCATAATTGAATCGGGTGATTCTGTTTCTCGCTCAATGCGAGCCATTTCTAATCGCCTTTCTTCATCTGAAAGCAACGTTTCATGCGTTAATTCGTTACAACGAGCCTTAATTAAAAAGATTAAATTACAATTTACATTCGGCTTCCAAATTCAACGGAGAAAATTCTTCGTTATAGAACCCGCGAGTAGTTGGAGGTATTGTAGACGGTTTCACTGGCTCAACATTCCCGAATGGTTTGGTATGGTAACAATCATCTTGTCCAGGAAAGACTAATGATCCAAAATTGCCGCTAAGGTCTCCACTAACCCATGTTCTGTAATAAACAACAGTTTTATTCATTCACCATTTATCTACAAGGAGCTAGTGGAGTGGATGTCAAAATTGCTGGTAGTGCTGGAGTAGGAAGTACATACGTGTTAGAGTGGTTGTATACCCAGCCACAGATTCTAGAAAAGTTGAAAACAGGAAGAACAAGGAGAACTTTTCATAAAAATTTGTATTTCCTGTTCTTCCAATTGAAATAACTCAAAAAATGATGGAGACGAAAACAAGAAGTACTGAGCTTTCATGAAAGAATGCATTAGAATAACAAAGCACATCGTTAAACGATGTTGCAATAGGGTTTTTGCTCAGTTAAATTGCATAGCAATGCGGTCAAATAACAATCTGCATCGATAATTTTACAAAACATGTTTTGACAATTCACACATCCCATCCAATTAAAGAATGAATAAAGAAAGAATACTGAAGATTCATTATTCATTCATTATCAATTATTATAAACGAAACAAATCTAACAATAGGGCTCCGAACAAAATAGTGGAATAAATTATATTTTGATAAGTGAAAAACAAAACACAGAACTGACTGAAGGGAAAGACGAAATAACAAACTTGGCGATTGCAATAGGGTTTTGTTGCGCTTCCTAAAAAAATCCTAACAACGTCTGTACTACGAATTATAAATCAAGGCTATAGCTGGGTATGCAACTACTCTAACATGTATGTATTTAGCCTATTCTACCACCACCAAGAGCTTTGACATTCACTCCGCCAATACCTTGTATAAGACTGAAAACTGTTGGAACTCAACACAGACAGTAGCTGACATTTGTCAGATTTTTTTGTGAATTTTGAAAATAGATTAATGGAAAACAATCCGTTGAACCTAATGCTAAATAAATCCTAAATTAATACTCTTTATGGTTGGTTTCAAGTTAAAGATGCATGGTACTGATTTTAATTTCCATCATTTATTGCAAAAAATTACTTGCATAGTCGTCTGAAATTATTCTTATCAAAAAATACCATTCTCAAGAATCGCGAAAAAAATTTATAGAAAAAAAAAAATCCATCATCCCATTTTTAAGCCTCTTATTAGTAGGGTTGTCAAAAATTTCCTTATTTTCTGTATCGATACAAAAAATATTGATATTTGACAACATAGAATTTACTCGCATGTCAACAATTTTGATAAGTATTGATGCAAAAAAATATTGATATTTGACACTACTTATCGGCAAATGACACTAATGAGCCACAGGGAATCGAGACCCAATCTAACTGCACATCAGTAGCGTGGAGGTTCAGTTTATAATAATTATGGTTTCAAATTTGAGGAGTAGTTAACAATTCATGGTTAAGCTGGTTTTTCTCTAAACTTTTATTTGTTATGACCATTTAATATTTTTTCAAAAGAAATGTTTCAATCAATAATAAGGATTTCAAATACCATATCCTAGAAATGGTAAACTAAGGGACCAAAAAAGAATGTAAAATCAGGCCAGCTCTACTCTTAATCAAGGGCATAGCCAAGAGGACAAAGGGAGTGGTTGCTTCCATGATCTCCTTTTTTTATTTTTTGTTTACAGTGGGTTCCACAGATGCCTAATTTCTTAATTTTCTAAATTTTATGTGAGGAGCAAAGTCACCACATTGTTTTGCCTTTACCCTTGAAGAGATTCTAGCTATGCCCCGGCTCTTAGTATAGGGCTAGAATGAATTGAAAATGCTCTTTTTATTCTTTTTTTATCACATGTTGGAACTTCTTCCACACCACGGCAATATGAACAAATACAATTACCGTACACAAAATAACACGAGAAACACATGGTTTTTTCATCTACATCCTATAGATTAACGTTTTGCTGCTTGGATAATTTTACCCCATATGTCAGGTTTAAATAGAACAGAATGTATTCTTATTCTGACTGGCGAGGAGTATGAATTTATTTAATAAAACAACAGATTTCCGGAAGAAATTCCTCAAGTAACTTTACCTCACATTTCTTCACCAAATTTGTTTTTCTTCAATTTACAATTGTTGTGCTTTAAAATTAAATAAATAATCTTTTGATCATTTGCATCTAACAAAGAAATACTTTTCAAGTTTTACAGCTAATTCAACCCTATCACGCAAAGTTGAAATTTTTTTTCAGTTAATTTTTCCAGGTAATCAAAGGAAAACTATTTTTCAATACAGAATAACATACTTTCTGTTTCTTGGCCTCACTTTCTTAATACAAACTGTTTAAAATGAGTCACGAATTTACGAACACAGAGAGGGTCGGGGCAAAGTCTCAGAACCGAGGGGCCAGAGGTGGAGTCCTAGACCCAGAAGGGTAGTAGGGTTGAGAGTGGAGGCCTTCAGCGAGCTCAAAACCTTTAGACGGGGGAGCCAGGGGGTAAAGTTTTGGACGCTGAATTCAGAAAGACGAAGCTTCCCAATCCTCAAATACGTGTTCCACAATTTCTTTCATTCAACACGAGGGTAACTAGTTGCAATCAGGGAGGTCCACGAGGATTTGTTTCTCGGTAAGTTTCCCCAGTTTAGTGTGAAAACTGGGCAAAAACATGTACTGTGCACAAAAAATCAGGTTAACCAGATGATAATAATAACACTGTCAACAATGGATTTTGAGTTTGAATTTTCATTAAATCTTCAGCATCAAATCAACCAAGACTAAATTCGATCTAGCTCTCAATAAATCTAACAGGATTTTAGATTTTTTTCTAGACATCTCCCTTGTTATTGACTCGTACAATAATAAACTACGAAGTTCCTTGAATACACATAAAAAATTTCAAAGTAAATTTTTCAACTAACTTGATACTGATTTTAGTGGCATCGCCAGAACCACAAGGAAGGCACACGGCATAATTGTGAGTGAGCAATGGCTCGGTAATAGAAAGAGGAGGAAGTTGACGCAATTGTGCCATCAGTGTATCGACGAAAGAATCATAACTATAATCCTCGTCTGTTTTAGATGCCTGAAATGAATAATTACAAGCAAATAAATGAACCATTTAAGACAATATTCGAAGGGAAAATGGAAAACTTCTATCATACTTTTCGAGCACGTTTTTTAGGAAGAGCCGACGTATGCTCTTTACTCTGACTTTGTCGTCGTTTCGCTTGGTACTGTCGCCTTTTCAATTTTTTAATATCTGTAAAAATTGTAATGAACAAACAAAAAATGCAAAAATAAGTTACAAAGAAATTCGATTTTCAAAAACATTATAATTTCTTTTGATAGACGCAGGTAAAATGTAAAGTATATGGCTATCAATTCATCAAATTAAATGATTAGTGTCCTACCTTGAGCATCAAGGGGTAAACTGTTGGATGAATCGCCGCTCACAGAATTTGGAGTATCGCCAGCGTCAGCTGCTCTAGGCTGAGGCGAAATTAATTCATCAGAGATCGTTTCTTTTTTTATTTCGATATGCATAGGGCTCATAACTGAAGGAGGAATTGAGGACGGTGCAGATGAACTAGATACATTGGGAGCCGCATCTTTTCGCACACAAATGGACGCATTCTCTAGTTTCACGGCTGGCATCGGTAAAGTAGTCGAGGTCGCTGTAAGAAACTGAGGTCTGTGAGAGTTGGATGATGATACAACCGCAGAAGTACTGGAAATTGGTGATGATTTTGACGTAAGGCCACCAACTGAAGTAGTTTCAGAAGAAGCAGTCGTAGAGATAACAATTGTTTCCTCACAAGATACACTTTCCTAAAGATAGAGGAAAAACATAATGAAAAGCCAGGTGATTTGATTTAGGTTAAAAATAACTGTATGATTTAAGTACCTCTGTTTTAGACATCGCAGTGACTTCTGTCTGGGTAACATTACTTCCTGAAGCAGACTGATTTGCTATAGTGACAGTGGTTTCAGTAGTGACAGTTCGAGGAGGTGAACGATACGCAGGAGATGTTGACAAAGGCGGCTTTGTTACATGCTGCGTCATAGTTGAGTGAGTAATATTTGTGGTGCTTGAGTTTTGCAAGAGTTGTTTTAACAAAACATTTTGTGAATCATCATTGACTTTTACTCTGGGTAAGAACACGGCCGATGTTGACGCTGCGATAGGGGCACTACTATCTCTTTTTGTTAGCAACGAACTGGAGGCAACCATCGTACTAGGTTCTTTAACAGTTATTATTGAACTAATTCCACTGATTTGAACGGTCGAGGTAACTGTCGGCGATACACGATCCGATTGTTTACCTTCATCAGTTTTTTCTTCTGAGTTTTCCTGTGTTTCACTTCGTTTCTCGGTTTGGATCTTCATTAAAGTTTCATCAAAAAGTAGCTTGTCTTTTTCTATAACTGATTCTTCTTTTATGACACTATCCGAACTTTTTGGAAGTTTCTTAACGTACGAATGAAAATCTTCAATATACACAGGTAACTGGTTTTTACTAAATGTAACAGTTGTCTCTTTTGTAGCCGAACAGTGTGGTATAGATGAAGTCATTTGCAGAACAGAAGCAGTTCGAATCGGAAAATTCGAAAGATGAGACGAATTTACATCTGTTTCTAACTTTTCTTCGTCGATTATGTCCTTCACATCATTTGTTGCAGACGACGCATGCCCAATTTCGATTTCTAAGTTTTTTTCATTCTCTTTTTCAGCGATTTCTCTTTTTATTTCAACGACTTCTTCATTTTCACAGTTAGTGACACAATTTTCACTTTCTTCCGGCGATTTATTCGCAAAAATAACATCTTCTTCCGGTTTTTCTTCTATTTCTTCGCTTTTTATATCCGTTACATCTGTAATAATAACTCCTTCACTCTTATTTAAATCATCTTCCATTTTGTTTAAGAGTAAAATTTGTCCAATTTCACTGGTGTCATCCATAATACCATCATGTTCTTCACTAACGTTTAAAACAACGAAGTTCGGAGACACTAGACAACCACTCAACAAATCTTCGCTGCGCACATCGGATGGGTCCAAAGTTAAATGCATACTCCCAGATTCCAGAACCATAGACATCTCATTATCATCGATGGCCGTTTGAAATTCTCCTATTTCCAAGCTATTTTCTTCACTTTTACAACTTTCCAACAAAGCTACATCTTTATACATTGGTAATTCTATACTATCATCGGATGTTTTTGGAGTACCACAGGCCTGAAATTCATTACCTTCAAAATCACCAGGAAATTCTGGAGATTTTACTTTCAAGCACAATTTTGAGGGAAACGTAGAAAACAGAGTTGAATCTCGTGAGTCAACATCTTCATCCAAACTACTGAATTGAGCTATTGAGGAGATTTTAGAGCTCGTACTAGGTTTCAGATTATCTACTTCATCAACAGTTACATTATTGACGGAAATTTCTCCTTTGACATCATTTTCATTCGATTCTGGTTTTTGATTCCACGTGGGAGAGCCACCAAGTAAACCCGGTTTAATTCCAAGTCGCTTAAATTCTTCTGGTATCGGTATTGTATTGATGTAACTGATGCTATTACCACCGCCACCGGAATTCGTATTATCATTACTGCCATTATTGCTATGGTTTGAGTTACCACCACTGAAATTTTCTTGATTAAAATTCATTCCAGAGAGTACATCCGATTGTTGACTGTCTTGAACAAATGATTCTACGCTAGGAGAACGACGAACAAGTACTGGACTCCTAACTGGAATTGGACTTCCGGCATGGGGCATGTACTGTGTCTGAGATGAGTAAATGGGGCTTTGCGGAGGAGCTGGTGAACTTGGATGAACGAACTGAGCCACGGAACGGGGGCTAGCCATTGACATTGGCGAGTTAGGCGGCTGAGGACTCTGAGACGGCACTGGCGAACTAGATGGATGAACAAATTGTGGTACGTGTCGCCTATTTTGAGGAGGAACTGCCATCGGGGAACTCGGAGGCTGATTATAGTGAGATGGCGAGTGTAAAGAATAAGAATGATTTGGCATCATCGGACTTTGTGATGGAGCTGGGGATGCAGGTTGAGCAAACTGCTGAACACGTGGCCCAGTCGTTACTTGTTGATAAATTACAGGTCTCTGAACCATACGCCGTTGTCTTTGAGCTAGGTTATTCGAGTCTGCATTCGGTAAATTGAGCTCAAAAAGATATCTAAATACTTGCTCCGGCGGTCGAACGTTACTTGGTCTGATCTGTGAGGTAACCACAGATGGGGATTGCAGCGTGGTTTGCTGAGTTTTTGGGCTCGTGGTAGAATTAAGCATTTCATCAACCTGGAAGATAATTATTAAGTAACATCAATAAATAAATGTTTTTTTTTTGACGTTAAAATTAGTTTGAGGATATCTTATAACCTGATTTTGATTGATAACAGTCGTGGGAGATGGTCGATTCATAGCGCTAACAACAGATGTTGCAATTTTCTGCTGTTGTTGACTAATCATGACATTAGAGACAGTAGACGTAGTAACTACAGAAGAAGATACCACATTCGGGGAAGAATTAGAAACCATACCCGTATTATTTAAATTGTCAGCTAAATAATTGGAGGACGGATGTTTATTTTTATAATCCTATAAGGGAAAATAATGTGAGTAAATTAATGAAGGAAACAAAAAACATCAAACAAGTCATGGGTCGCAAACGATACCTGAATTATAGTGGCATGTTGTTTACATGATTTTCGACTGCTCTCAACAAGTTTCTGAAGCGATGGCATGTCAGAATTGATCCTTTGTAATTCTTGATGATCTCTTTCCGGTAAAGCATTTCCTTGTTTTCGTAATCCACGCTGTTTACTATTAATAGACTAAACGAAAAACAGAAAGTTACAATACTTATATTTTTTTACCGTGGTACACATTTCTATTTTCACTATGGGGGTAATAACTTAAACCTGAAATCTCAGGGCAAGTTTTGAGGCTAATTTCGGAGAAGGAAAGAAAGAAGTAAGAAAAATTTGTTAGTTTGCGTGTGTGCAAGCAAAATAGCACACTAACAAAAAAAAACCAATTCGGTTGATTTCACCTTCGAGTATATATATATGATGAAAATGACACACTAGATTTATGTACACTGGTAAACAAAAAACCTCGAATTAACCAATCGGGTTCTACAGAGTGAGGTATTTCGTACGTCAGTATTTACAAACAAATGCACTTGAATTTTTATTTACTAATATAATTTTTTAGAAAGTAGTACACGTGGTCGTTATAGTGTTGTTTATTCATTTTTCAATAGAAATGTTAAAAAAAGCCCTTTTCTATAGTTAGAATTTACTGGATGGAACTACCAGTTGTGTCGTTTCAATAGTATATATATATATATATATCATCAAAGGTTTCCACTGAAACAACAAACTATACAGTGTTACCACCTGCAAAAATAAAAATATGTACCACATTAAATGATTCTGTCTGCTAGCTTATTCATACCCAAAAATATACACACCTATGCAGAGGAAATATTTCCAGAAAATAATTTTGGGTAAATTAATTTGTCAAATGTTGAAATAATATTGCGTAATTTTTCTATTCATTTCAACAAGCTGACACAGCACTATGATGATGACCATGTTCGTCATGCCGGTGGTGCTAAGTTCTATTCCCACGATAGGTAAAATTTTGAAAACTTCATTTAAAATTTTTTTTGATAAGTGGTTGTTTAAGTTCTCCAATTTTTTAAAAAATGGTATTTGAAAAAATTATTTTTAGATTAGACATGTTTTTAATGAGTTCAGACACTAAATTCACTCAGATACTAGGTTCACACATTACATACACAGTGGGATCTTTCAAGCAGATGTGGGAGGGTGGTCCATAGTATGCCACTTTGAGGGTGACAATTTAACGAGGGATAAAGCGAATGGGGTTTTCCCATCCCCTGGAGTCCACCCTACCATTGCCGACATACTAAGAGGCATGCATTTGCCAACATCTCCTGCATTGTCCGAAAGATCCCTCCGCCGGTACTATGCTCACTGACTCACGTGAGAAACTGTAAAAAAAATTTACCGGAAATATTTCCTCCACATGCGAGTGTATATTTATAGGGCCATCTTGCACACAAGCACTGAAGCGCGCTTTTTTATTTTATTTTCTTTTTAATCAACTGAGCACAATACCTTCCGTATTTTACGCAGTTTGCCAATTTCTGATTCATAATGCTTTTTTTGTTGATCAAGAATCAAATTCTGTTGTTCAAGCCATTGTTCATAACGTTGTTTTTCCATATGATCTTGTTCGGTGGCAACATTTTCTGGGGGTTCAGGAGGTGGAGGTAACATTTGCAAATTGAAAGGAGTAAATCGTTGAGCTGCAGAATAACAAAATAAATGAAAAAATACACAGAGGCAAACAAAGACGAATCAATGTGTTACTTACGAGTTTCCGATCGAGCAGGATTTACAGTTTGAACTGATGGCATATTACAAGAGGATTGAATGCCAGAGCTAGATTGTTGCTGCCATGATTGTTGTTGAGGTAAGTCGTAAACATTTCCAACAGACGATAATTTTGTATTGGGTGGAATTGAATGGTTCGATGAAACGAGTGAAGTCGTTTGCAAATTTTGACCTAAAAGTGACATTTTTTAAATGAAAATTCTGCCCGTGCGAGACCAATTGGGTAAATAAATTAAGGCGCTAAGAAATACTGCATCAATAATAATTATACCAAGCAAAGAATCAACGAATGCGGTGAGTAACAAATTAAGAATTTTTTTATTTGTTATCGTTACACTTTTTGTTATTACAAAAATTTTTAAATTTCACATAAATTCAAAAAAATATTAATTTTTGCGAGTGAATCACTTACTTTGAGCCGACAATAAATTTTGAGAAGTTTCACCAAGGACATCAGCCTTCAATCTTTCGAATTCTAAATCACTCAGTGGCGGTAGAGCAGCATTTAAATTATTACCAGGTATCATGTTTTGTTTCACTTGTTCCCGTTTTTCTTGTTCTACTAAATCTTCCAATAACAACGGCTGTTCCTGCAAAGAATATGAAATTAAATCTCGATATTATAAAATTTATTTCATTTTTTTCTTACTGCAACTAAATTACACGCCCAAAGATCTCTATTTTATGGATAATACAAATTCAATAAATCGTTCTTCAAACACACAAAAGTATAATGGTATCTGATTGGTTTGGTTAAAAAAAAAAAAATTAAGTAATAGTAAAATTCATAAAATTCACAATAAATTGATCTAACTGAATGAAAGTAAATTAGAACGGATTCAACTTGAACTCATATTTAAGTATATTAAATAAATCACAAAGTGAAACAAGAAGTTTTCAGAGTATAGGTAGTGTTCGATCTCATAACCGTGAGTCTGAGACCAACTTCTATAACATTCCGACCATAAATAGCGGTATGTTCAATTTAGACCATTTGGTGCTACCACATATGATTGGAAAATTCATACAACTATTAGTTACCTGATTCCGACCAACCCTTTCCCAACAATTCGAAGACACAACTGACAAACCCACTTGTTCGTTTTTGTAATTCGAACGTAATAGGACCAATAAAAAAACAACAAAAAAACAACAAAATTAATTAACCTGCAATAATAATGGTCTCCGAGGTAACTGGGTCATTTCTCCTGAGATCTGAGAATGGTGAACTAATTTACCAACAGCAGCAGCACTCGATACAGCAATTACATTCGGTGAGGAGGAACTACTTAAAGGATGTATTTGCTGAGGAACTAACTGCTGCTACAGAACAAATATGAGGATTAAAACACAAATATTCCAGAAACTCGTTAGCTTCAGATTATGAAAAGTTCATTTGACATTACTTTTAGCTGTGACGGATAAGGAGGAGGTGGGCCTGGATATGGTGGAGGTGGCGGCGGCGTAATTACGGGTAATTGGCTTTGCAATTCATTAGAAACAGACTGGACAGGAATATCTGGTTGAATAGATGTGGACACTTGTAGAGAGGATGGAGTTACGGGTGTCAGAGGTGTACCCGGAATAGCAGAAGGTCGGGCAATTGTAGCCGTAGGGGGTAAATTAAGAGATGACTGAGATCCATTTGGAGAGACATGCTGAGTCAACTGCGCAGAACTGCTCACTGTGACCAAATGACAGGAGTTTTCCTCTTTCACGCGCGCTAACTGCACTATTCTTTGTTGCAGTTGAGTCATCATTGGTTGATTAACTTCTAAAAAATTTTAATACGTTATTGAATGTTGAAAAATGAAAATGAGGGCAAGAATACAACAAGATCTTACCTCGTTTTTCAATATGAGTAAATTCAGTTTTAGTTACTACTGGTGCTGGAAGGTCCTTTTAATAAAAATTTGTTTTTAGTTCTAAATTATACTATCTGAATGAGGAAATATTTTTCATAAAAACAATAAAAAGAATATAACAATTAGCTTACCTGATGAATGTTATCTTCACGTGTTTTATTCTCGACTTTAACAGCAGAATTTTCATTTACTTTAGATTCGACTGAACTTTGACTGAAACTGATGCGAGCGGAACTACTCTCACTGGTTTCTTTTTCATGTTTTGTATCTAAATCTTCCTCGTCCCTAGTACGTAAAAGAAGTTTCATCGCTGATTCATAATATATATTAAAATTTTTAGAATTAAATAAACGTGAAATAAAAATACTTGATTTTAGTTGGATCCGAAGTACTGTTAACAAAATCATTTAGAAAATTTGTTTTCTCATTAGATGTAAACTCGTCCAGTTCTGGGTCAGCATACTCCAAAATATTGAAATTCGCTCCCATCTCAGCTGAAATGAGGTAAAAAATATATTTACATTAATACATCAGAGCAGTTCAGTCGTAGATGGAATAGAATGAAGCGCACCTAACAGTTCATCCTCTATGAACTCAGAGAAAAATGCATCTCCTATATTTCCTTGAACAACTCCGTCTCTATCTAAAGCATCTAAATCTGCAGCAACGCTCTCAGGAATGCCTTCGTTTTGAGAATCGATCTTATCAGTTACTAAAAATGAGAATATGCAAAAATTATTATATTGAAAAAATAGCTAAACTAAAGAATATAAATAACAGATTCCCCCTACCCTTAAATATTGGAAATAATAATTAAACTCACAAGATTGTTGAGGAGTGATCTGTTTTTCAGTCGACAAAATTTGAGATCCATCTGAATGACTCGAAGTATTTCGTTCGGGTCTGGGAGTAAAATTTGGGAATTCTTCTTTTACTGCGTTGCCTAGGAGTAAACGAATTAATAAGTACTGATAATACACACATTTGAAAATGTAAAATATAAATAATCTTGAGGTACCTAAAATATCGCTTACCGTCAAGAATATTTTGAGCCTGTTCACTGTATGATGGTTCAACAGTAGAATGTAATGGCGAAGGTTTTGGCTGTGATGTAGATGGCGACAATATTTGATTTAGGTTTGCTGGTGAAACACTTACAGATTGGGGTGATCTCTGATGTGAAGGCAGAAGCTGATTTTGATTTGACGTTGTTTGTTGCTGTGACTGCTGTTGCTGTCGGTGAAGATGATGTTGTTGAAGAATATGCTGCTGTTGCTGTTGTAGTTGTTGCTGCTGCTGTTGTAGTAGTAGTTGATGTTGTTGTTGTTGCTGCTGCTGTAATTGTTGTTGCGATTGTTGATGCTGCTGTTGTTGTTGCGGTTGTTGATGCTGTTGATGTTGTTGCTGCTGCTGTTGTTGCTGCTGCTGCTGTTGTTGTTGCTGCTGCTGTCTATGCTGTTGTTGTTGCTGCTGCTGTCTATGCTGTTCTTGTTGTAATAACTGCTGCTGTTGTATTTGATGTTGCTGCTGTGGAGACGGTTGTTGAGCTTGAGGCGACTGTTGCTGATGAATCTGAATTTGTTGCTGTTGAAACTGAACAGATTGACGAAATACTTGTCGAGAGACAAGATTTTGCTGCTGCTGTTGCTGAGGCTGTTGTTGCAGAAGTTGCTGCGGGGGGAGTTGCTGCTGCACAATTAACCGAAATCGAGCTGGATCTATCATTGGCTACAAATATATCGAAAATTATGTAGAATACTCGCTACGTTACACGTTGATTTTCGGTGCAATAGAAAGGCAAGGACAAAATTTAGGATTGCTATATTCATACAAAAAAAAAAAACTATTTTTAATTCAGGGCATTGTATTTCTTCAAATAAATAATTTTATGCGGGTCACCATCTGCGGTATTTATCAACAGCACTGAATGGAAGAAAACGTAACACGAAAGTATCTCTTCCCCGTATCAACCACGGTAAGTGTGCATTTTCCAGAAGTGCAAAATTTTGTAATGGCTGTTATTCAAAAACCAGTAGACCGATTTCGCTCAAATTAAATACCAAACTAGTCCTTAATTATCTCCAACGACCCTAAAGTTTCAAGTCAGAATCTTTAAATTCACGAGAGTTATCGTGTGACAACATGGTGGATTTGCGAAACTTTGAGACCCTCCTTCCCAAACTACTGAATTAATTTCAAAAATTTTAACACGAATGTGTATCTCATAGAAGCCTCTAACATCACCTTAAGTTTCACCGCCACAGATCAAAAAATGGAGGCACGACAGATTGTCAAAAAATGCAGAAATGAACAAGAAGTGGAAATATCTCTGCCGCGCATCAACCACAGTAAGTGTGTATTTTCCAAACGTGTCAAATTTTGTAATGGCTACAATTCAGAAACCAGTGGAGCGATTTCACTCAAATTCAATACCAAACCAATCCCTAATAGTTCCCAACTGCTACAAAAATTTCAAACCAAAATCTTTTAATTTACGGTAGTTATCGTGATGACAACATGGTGGGTTTGGAACATTTTGAGAACCCCTACCTCCAAAACTAACGGATGAATTTCAAAAATTTTAACACGAGTATGTAGCCCATGAAAGCTGATAACACTACCCCAAGTTTTATGACAATTAGTCAAACAGCGGAGGCTCCACAAACTCCCAAAAAATGGAAATATATATAATTTTATATATATATATATATATATATATTGTGAACAGAATTTGAGTGACCTATATATTCGTGATTTACGGCTAGAGATAGGAAATACACTAAAAGTAATTAATAGAATTACCTGAGCAACTTTCTGACGAAGGAACATCTGTTGATTAGGAGGCCCCGCTAAACGTTGTTGAGGTCTCAAATGAGGTGGAGGTAATGGAGGTCGAAAAGTTGGAGCAACTGAAGTAACATTCTGAAGACTTTTGAAAACAGCGGTTTGCGAATTAGTTGTCTGAGTTGGTAATTGTTCTTTGTCAACAAATGTTTGATTAGCATTTGGGTCGCTTATTTGAGAATTAGACTGATCTATATTGAATAGGCGATCAAAACATAAATGATTAAATTTACATTCATCTAATGAATACAAGAAAAATAACGAAAAATCTACCTTGAACCCAAATTCTTGCGGGAGTTGATGGTTGTTCTGAGGGTGTGGATTCAATTTGTTGTCGTTGCAGTAATTCGCGCAACTGCCTCGTCATATCGGGAGTAGCAGACTGTACAACTGTGTAAGCATCGTTTTCTGACGATCGTGGATTCGTATGAGAATTTTGCGCAGTGGACGTAACAATAAATTGGGGTCGTGGAGTTGCCGCTGAAGTAAAAGGATCTGAAGTTGAGACCCGATGATAAGAAGGGTTAATATGAGCCGGCATTTTGACGACGGGAGAAGGAAATGAACGTTGAGGTGGTGGTCTATTCGGTGACGTAATTGAAGAAGGCACTTCGGTTTCCTGAAGGTAAAAATTTGTTAAACAACCAGGAATGAACACAAATTTATATTTTACTTTTATTGAATAAAATAGACAACGATAATATTAACGTACTTGTGATGTGGAGATATGTAATTGCGGTTTGGAATCGGTAGTCGAACTATTGGGAAATAACAAGGAAGAATTATCGTTCACATTTCCCGTGATCTGTCGAATTTGCGATTGTTGAGATTGTGGTTGTTGCAGTCGTTGGAAATCTAATTATAATTGAATTTTAACGTTATTCATTTGGCGATAAATCGAAAACTGATTTAGGAACTTGATAAAATTAAATGCATGTAATATCGCATTTTATCTTAAGTATACCTCTACACACAGGGTTCTCGAACCACTTTCAACTCTCAGATTAATAAGCGACTCGTTTTAGAACAATCGGGATACTGCGAATTGAATTAATAAAAGACATTCGAATTCAAAACTAGATTTTTATATAAGAATTCATTTCCGAATACTTTCCCAAGTCCGTAACGGGAAAATATTTAAAAATTTTTGCAGCTTTCCTCGGTTAGTCATAAATATTAGAACTTGAAAACAAGGAAAATTTAAGCTGATGGTCGAACTGCATCCGATTCACCGCAAAAAATTTACTGTCAACTGTCGTAAGAAAAATGTACCTCAGACATGCTACAAAGTTGTCGGAACTTTCAACAATTAACTCAGAATTTTATTCAATACATAAATCATGAAAATTAAATGAAAATAGGTATAGAAAAATACACTTTTCACAGAGAGACAACCAACAGGTTTTTTTAAGACCTATCATTAAATATAGCATACAAATATTTTGCTGGTTTCAGCTAAACCGGAAATATTGTAATACAAAGACTCAAATTACGCGAAAAGATTAAGCTCAACAACTTATGCACCCATAAAAATTTTTTAGATAAACTTCACGAATTTAGGTCTTTTCAACTGCATTTGAAAAATCAAATTTTTTTCAGATGAAGTCCATTGACAGAATGGAACAACTGTTCAGTACTCACAATTGAGCATTTTTCCACATATAAAGGCAATGAATGACATATTCAATTCATAAATCCTATAGATAGGTTACTTGTACTTTAATAATGAAAATAAGCAGTTTTACGATAAAATAATTAAAACTTATATTGTAATTACTTTGTATTCGAGAATCATGCAATTGTTGTTGCTGTGAAGAAACTTGTTGTTGTCTCAAAGCTTGAGCTCGTTTCCACTGCTTTTCTTCTTCCGATTCTCTTGTCTTTTGGGAACTTGATACAGTTTTTTCTTGTTCCTGCAAATAACGAACAAAAAATATGATTATATTTCCTTCACAGATTTAAATGTTATAGGTATATTTATTAATTTATTTTTCTTCATTAAAAAAATCAGGTCATTACAAAACAGCAACGTACATCAGCTCGCAAAAATAAAAATAATGAAAGATTCATCGAAGCTCTCAAAAATCTCAAAGGATGATTCCAATTAATTCTCAAAATAAAACAACAGAAAAATTGAATTCGAGTAATTTACATTCAAACATAAAGATTGGATATAAAAGAAGAAATATTATAATTTGATTCGGTCAATGAAGCGAATAATAAAAATATCTAAAACAAAGGCACTAAACAGAAACAGAAATGCGCACTTACCAACCAAACTACTCTGCATAATCAAGCAAAATTATTTAACAGGTATAAGCAGCTACCAATAAAAATAAAATTTACGACTAACAACAAACGTGCAACATAATATCAAGATCTAAGATACCAAAAATACCTAAAAATTCAACATTTAACAAAAAGTAAATGAACAATAATTCTCACAAACAACCCTCCTCATCAACTATAACAGAAAAATGCCATGTATTTTGGTTTCTCTCATCAGAAGTTCAGATTATAAGCAATTAAAAGAAAATAATAATCCGAACATCAAACTAAAAAATTGAGAATCCATGATTAAATTATTGAATTGAAGTATCAGAAAATTTGAAATAAATTTTCAGAGCAAAATATGATCAGTCGAGGATGAAATAAAATAAACATATAAGTATTCATTGAAAAATACGTTGGATGATATAATTAAATTATATCAGCAAAACCACTTACAGCTAACACAAGGATCACTCGCAAATAATCCTGTGATCACATGTAAGTTGTGAAATATCAATAGTTCAGAAGAACGTAAGGGAAGAGAAACAATGAAAGAATAATTTGGTTATTAACTACCAATACAATGCTTATCTACTTCTGAAGAAAACCTTGTAACAACGAAACATACGAACCATTAAATTTCTTGTTTTCAACAAGCAAGCATTTACACGTAAAAGAAAAAAAAAAACTGCAGCATACCTTCCAACTAACGTAAGGCTAATTCATTCATGATTCAATAATAAATGACAAACGAATACAACTCAAAGATGAAAAACAAGCAGAACGTGCGACTAAACGGCTCACCGTAGATACGTCGAAGGATTCCTGTCCCAATGAAGGCAGGGTCTTCATAATTTCTGAAGGAGTGAGCACGCGTATATTCTGATCAGAAATACTGTCCGAAGGGATGGAATCAGTTGTAGATGATTCAGAGTGATCTTCTGAGGCTAATGACATGACCTGAATGTTACGAACTAACGCAGAATTTTGGGAGCTGTGCGATGGAATTATTTGTAAAAAATTATTACTGGAAGAATTATGAGAAGCACTTTCACTGTTGGAAGACGCCACACTCTGTAAAGTAGCGGCAAGTAAGGAATTGGAACTCATGATTAGTGATGATCCCGAATGAATAATTTGAATGTTACTAGGCGGATAATGGATTGTATTACGATTTTGATGCATAGTAGGCACATACTGATAATGTATTGTAGATGTTCGGGCGGTATTATCAGATGATGAAGAAGTATTGGGTTGAGAAGGCACAGCTGTCGATATTAAATGAACAGTTCGTACATTCAGCGGAGTTGAATCAGACTGAGTAATAGGAGTCTGAATAATTGGAATATATTGAATTGTTGAGGGATGAGAGGGAATAGTAGTAGTGACCGTTTGATGAGGTACTACTGTTTCATTTTCATCCGAATGATTGCTGGAGTTAAGAATAGATGCCGGAGATGTAAGATCGCGAGAAACAGCAGAATCGACGGAGCATTCTTGATTTGTAAAAGGTGGAGATGTATTCGAGCCAGTAGATATTACATTTTGATTTTCCGGTGAAGTCAACTGATCAGAAGGGCTTGAAGCAACCGGAAATGATTGGTCATTTGAGTTCAACTGAACATTCGAAATGCTGTCATTAGAAAGGGCGCGCAATAATGGATGAAACAAATCTTCCTGACAAACTTTCGACATTGAATCTGAATTGGAAATGTCGGAAATCCCTGGTTTATTTAACGAGCCGCTTGACGACTCAGGTTCAAATACATTGGAACTTCCATTTGTTTCATTCGACGAGCTCTCGTCCTTTGTGATCTGCATATTAAGGAGATCCAAAATATTGAAAAAGTTATTAGCAGAGAAAACTGGTTGCATCAATAGCAGTAAAATTACGACAACAAAAAACAGACGATACTCAACATAAAAAACATCACAATTGCAAGGAATGTTACGATATAATGAGTAATTTTGGAACCATATTAGAAGTGAAAACCATATAGACTTTAAGCTACGATTTTTAAGTTGTTAGGGCTGCATAGTAGTTAGCCTCAAAAAATACTCAAAACGTTTACATTATAATTTTTACAAATTTTTCTCAAGAACAACGCATTCAGATAATCTGTATGAAGATTAACCGAACACCGAAAACGTACCAATACTTTGACGATTTTCCCTACGCTGGAAAATTTATATATTTCATAATTATTTTCGAAAGAATGACAATGAGGTGAATCTGTGAAAATTTTGTCACTAGAGAAGAAAGTGAGCATTGGAATTTCTAAATTCATTGCGAATTGTGAAAATTTATCAACAGAAATGCGCGGCTATTATGTCCGTTTTAGATTATTCGAACAAATCAAACAAATTTGATAAATAATAGAATAACTCAAAAGAAAAACAAAATTTGAGAATTTCCTTGCCCAATACGGAAAAAAATTAACTGAAAAAAGAAAGAGAACTAAAGGTGCTCAGGAACAAATTGATTATGATGTTTACTACCTAGGAAGAATGTTACACATGTGCTCCGAAAATGATAGTGCTTTTCTACAGTGATTTCATATTGCTTACATTTTACAACAGAATTGAAAAAAATAAAAAATAAAACTTTTTAGTTCAGTACACATCAAGATACAATATTACAGAAAAATCAGAACATTTTTTGTTTAAATGTGCTTTATACAGCTAGAAGGATAGTTAAAAAAAATTTTAATACTTTCTATCGTGGTAGAAAGTATTGGAGATTAAAGTAAGTTTTTTGATTCTACAATTGGAGCAGACGACTCGTTGATCAAAGAAAGAAAAATGACTTTGGACACAGCTGATAGAATTTTATGAGGAAACTTAATAAGTGATTTTCACAATACAGTACGTACATAAAAGAAAAAGAAGCAAAACCTTTTATATTTTGAACATATCATGAACATGGAATTATTTGATTCAAGATGCATTATAAGGAAGAAAAAATTGAATTAGGAAAACTAACGCACTGTCTATAATTTTTAACAGAATTACTTTCAAAATTTATGACATCTAAAGAATATTAAATGACAACCTCGATTTCCTACTTTTTGAAAACCTAATTGAATCAGACTGAACGAAAAGAAACACAAACCTGATGGGCCTTTCGTCCGCGAGAAAGCTTAGTTCTATTTTCTCGAGCCTGAGCCAGGATGGGGGTTTTCTGATCCTGGGGCAGGACCTTCCATTTTTTCAAAATTTGTTTGAATCGCTCATTCCAAGCTGAAAAATCAAAATTTACAAATTAAGCACAAATACACAATATAAATGATAGGTTAGACTTTGAATAACAATACATACTTGGAAAGTCCGTCTTTAACTCCGGGTGATTCAAATTGGCATACAATACTGCTGACATTGTAGCATTTTCCCCGAGGATTTCATCCTCTTCCATTTTTTTGGCTAATTTTTGGTTACTTGATTGCGGAGCGGTTATATTATCGACACTAGAATTATCATCTTGAACCCAAGGACTCTGAGGTTCCGAAAATGCCGGACTGAATTGAGAAGGACTACTAAAATAATATATATCTTCTCAATGCAGAAAAAACAAATTTTCACAAAAATACATTCATTAAAAATTATGTGTCTTACGTGCTGTATTCTGAATGATATGGTGAAGCTGCGGGGTACGTAGCCGGAGATGGAATATTTTGTGACGAAGGTAAAACTTGACATTGAGTTGATAATACTCCACGTCCAGGAGTAATATTCACGTTGCCTTGAATAACTGAAATTTTTTATAAAAAGTTTTCTAAAGAAATATTTACAGGAAGTATTCAAATAAAAAATAAAAATAACAAACCCGAATGAGATGGAGAAACAATTGGTTGCGGGCTTTGCGCGATTATTACTCCAGGTTGTTGATTGCTCACAACAGTTGCACTAGGACTTAAATTTGAATGACTCAATGGGTAAGAACTAACAGGCACAGAATTTGGCACTACTTCAGGTGGTACAGCTTCGTGAGAATCTTGCGATTCGTCTGTTAGAACCCCTTTAAATAGATCTTCAACGTCTTTACTATCCATATTTGGTAAACCTGATGAAAACAATTGTTTCAAAATTTTTCACTCATCAACGTTGTTTACCATTAAATTTTTCAAAAATCATCAATCTATAAACTCGATTTTGAAAACAGAAGTGAAATTAGAAAATTAGACAAATTACCTGCAAAGTTAGGTCCCAAAATTTCTGAAAGTTCATCTGTTTTTTGACCAACAGACGTTGAAGAATTCAAATCTGATTCAGGACGTAATCTTGAATCTTCTGGAATTAATGAGGAAAATGAAAACAGAAAAATGGTAGAATTTTAAAGATGAATAAATAAATGAATTCTACAATACCATCAACGATCGAAGGATTTGTTTTTATACCAGTCTCGCCATCATTCATTATAGTGTGTAATAAATTATCAGACATATTAAGAATGTCTTTGAAAGATCCAGAAGTAGATGCATCGGTTGCTTCAGCAGCATTATTCGTTTCTTTTTCTTCATTTTCAACCTATCATCGTTAAAAAAAATAAAGTTACACGGACTTCTCCAACGTTTTTCAAGGATTTTCTTCTAAAATAAATTACCTTAATAGAATCTAGTTTGACTGCTTCCTCCTTTTTCTTGGCTTCTTCCTCCAATTCTTCTTGTTTTGCTTTAACTTCCTCCAAAATTTTCAGTTCATCCTGCAGTGCCATATAAGCACAATAAACATAAAGTTATAATGACCTTAAGAACATTAAAAGAAATAATGAAGACCTGGGACAATGTAACTGTTTCAGAACTAGATATTCTTCGAATAGGTAATGCTTCCGTTGAGTCCGAGTCACTGCTTTCAATCTCACGACTATTATCTTTTGATGTATCCAATAGTCCACGACCAAAAAATGCATCCTGAAAAGATAATAAATCGGTAAAAAGAACTTCATTAAATTAGCATTTGAACGGATCAAATCTTGAAGAAAAAAGAAAAAAAAAACAATTCAAGTTCACAGTACAACTAAGCGTCGACTTAGTTCAATAAGAAAACAACTTTAAAAACAAACTAAACAAAAAAAACAAAAAATTACTTGAATATAGGAAGGATAGCTTTCGGCAAATTTGCTCTTCGGTTTTCGATAGTTCTTTTTCTTCCTTGGTTTTTCGTCAATGGACATTACCGAATCAGACGAAGAAGCTTCTTCATTTCCCAAGTCTCTTTCGAGCCCATCCTCGTCCATTTTCTCCTTCGACTTGACAGTTCGCATACGAGCATTGAAACCACCGACACCTATGAATTCAAAGTTTTAAAAGATAATGAACAATGGCAATATAAATCATTAATTAGCGACCAACATTCAGTTTTTTTCTCACCAATTTTTCTTATTCGTTTCCGACGCAAAACCATTATTCCAGAATCATTTTTGAAAATATTAAAACCCTCTGGTGGATGAGGAGGTTTACCATCTTCACCAGGTTCGATTATCATACCTTCTTTGTAAATGATTGGATTTGAAGAACTAGTTGGACATTCTCCTGTGAATCCGAGAACATATATTTACATAATTAATTTACTTCAGATCGGTAAAAAACGAGAACTTATTCAATTCCTACAAACCGTGAGTACCAGCAGCAATGACTGACTCGATACTATCTAAAATTCCTTGATCCAACACACCTTGATCATTCAAACTACATCGTTTTTTCTTTCGTAGACTGAACACGTTCGTATCCATACCATTTATCAAAGTATTTAAATGCGAGAATCCACTTTCAGACAAGTATATTCCATCAACGAAGTGCTCAGATTCTTCTTTAGATGATGGTTCTGAAAAATTGAACTCACATTCTGGTAAAATAATAAGAGAATAATAATTAGTTTCACAAAAATACAATAATAATAGTTTGGATGTAAATATTATGCTGTATATTGTACAAGTGTACATAAAAATATTAAGAAATCCAACCTAAGACTTGAACGGGCGATAATGAACGAATCTTTAATTTGGGAGTACTACAAGCTGGAGGCGTTGATGGATTTATAGCTAAATGAAGAGGTAGAGTGTTTTCAGGACGACATAATAAACAAACGTATCCCTCAGCAGCACACTTTTCTGCATCTTGCTCAGTTCTTATTTGATCACAAATACCATGTAACCACCTAAAAAATATTAACATTATTGCAAATATTAACTTAGAGGATAACAAAAATTTCGGGTGCACTTCATTTGTGGATAAGAGAAAAAAAAAAACATTTCATTTGAGAACAAAAAATAACACTTCATTTGCGGCAATTTCAAGAAAAAAAAAAGAAAAGAAAAACTAACGCAGTAGCAGCTCCATTAGAAAAAGTAGGTTTTTAAAAAGTAGAAAATTAGTTGCTAAAAAGTTATTAATACATCATAACTGCGATAATTATACTAAATCTTGTAACATATTGACCTAAAATTACGCAGTTAAAAATAATTACCTCTTTCAAAATCGAAAAAAAAAAAATTTTTTATTAGTACCTTCCAGCCGATCCGGACCAGAATTACTAACATGTTCCAAGAAATTATAGTTAATACTTTCCGCAAATTTTTTAGTTACTGATTCAAAATCAAACATTTTATATCCAAAAGATGCACCGTAAATACAGCCCAGCCGATCCGCACCAAAATTAAGGGCAAGTTATAATACATTATAAAGAATATTTTTTATAAATTTTGTAGCTACTGGTCAAAAACTAAGAATTTCATACCCAAACTAAAAATGAAAACAATGATACTGAAAGTGCTGTTAACGTAAATTTGCCGCAAATGAATGCTAATTTTATCCCCTAGTGAATTTAATTTTCGGAAACCCACTTAATTTCAACTGTTTCTAAAACTTCATTTCCGACAAAGATCAATTTTCATTTGCGGCAGACTAATATTAATAACAGTAGGTAGGTACTTCCAACATCGTTATTTTTGTTTTTATTTTGGCTATAAAATTCTTAATTTATGAGCAACAGTTACGAAATTTGGAAAAGATGTTCATTAATATAATTTATTATAACTTTCCATCAATTTTGATACGGATTGGCCGGACGGTACTTCCGGTAACACTATTTTTGTTTTTATCTTGACTATAAAATGCATAATTCTAAACCAATAGGAACATAATTGGGAAAAAATATTTATTATGATCTATTCTAAAATGTTACAAATTTTGGTGCAGATCGGCCGGACAGTACTTACGATGCAGCTATTTTGAACATTATTTTGGCTATAAAATGCTTGACTTTGAACCAATAATAAAGAAATTTGAAAAAAATATTAAATTCAACACAATCATTGCAATTATGATCTGTTAATAATTTTTTAGTAAATAATTTTCTACTTTTAGAAAAACTACTTTTTATAACGGAGTTGCTGCTACGTTTTTTGTTTCTTTTTTAGATGTTTTCCGCAAATGAAGTGTATCCTTTTCTCAAATGATAACATTTATTTGGTGCAAATAAAGTATTGGAAACAGCTGAAATTAACTGGATTTCCGCAAATGAAATTCGCCGAAAATTTCTTCAACTTATTAACACGAACCTTTCGCAATTATCACATTTAATGATGAGATCGCCATCGGAATACGATAATGAACATTTAGGACATGACAAACGAGAGGAACAAGGGCCACATTCTGTGTAATTTTTCGACCAAGTACAATTTATACCGGGTTCATTCGCACCACACGTTAAGCATTGAGCACACCTACGAAAATAAACAACAATATTAATGGATAATTAATACGAAATAATCAAATTAACAAGTAATAAAATATAATTATAAATAAAACCAATAACTTATACAAATACCATTTGCATTTCCAGGTTCCACGAGGGACACTTTCAAGTTTAGGTTCCATACAATAAATATGGTACGATATATCGCAATCATCACATAATATTAAACGTGATTCATCGTTTCGTTGTCCACAACCTTCGCAAACAGTACAATCCAAACACCTCCAACCTTTTTGAAGGATTACTTTGGTTACCTAATATAAAAAATTTTATGAATTCAAGAAATGACAATCGTATGTAGCACATTTTCCAAATGTCACACAGATAGTGATGATATCAAATCAAGGGATTGATTCTGAAATCTCGTTTTGATTTTCATTGACCCCTTTCGTGGCTTCCACCATAATACAAAATGAGAACATTTTCCAATTTGAACTTAAACATAAGTTTACGTTTTTGCATCAATTTATTTCTTTCGGTTTTCAAGGTAACGTTTCTCAATAAAAGTAATGGATTTTCAAGAAGCCAGGCAATAAAATTTAACTCACCAATTAAAGTGAAAAGTGAAAATGATATGAAAAACTTGGATAAATAATAAAGCAAACAATCGACAAAATAATGAATAATTGTTTCAGTCACAGGGAAAGTTTGTTCTAACTTTTCGAGATAGATATAAAATAATTCATACCTTTATATTCACACAATACGGATGGTAACATTGACCACATTGCACACAAGCAATAAGGCATCCTTCTTGATCTGTGCCCAAAGCCCCACACATGGCACAAACATCTTGAGAAAGGACAAATTTATCATTTGCAGAACACAAAATAATTTTATTTTCACCATTATCACTATCAGACTTGTTTTGCGAATCGGCCAACGGTCTCTGAAAAATTAAGAGAAGAATAATGACCAAAGTACATCAAGTGAAAGAACGTTTAGAATTAAAAATGAAGGTATACCTGCAACCCTAGGCCTGGAGCACCAAAAACTCCTCTAATTTTTGACTTAGTACATCGTTTTCGTCCGAATTCTGGAATTTTTTGATTCTTCTTTTGGTAAGATGACCCATAAGATGCTGATTTCCCAGGATGTTTTGATCTAAATCCTTTTGCTGGAGTTAACGCCATTTTTTTCTTAGCTGTGAGAGGTTTACCTTTTCCAAGACCATAGCCACCACCAAATTTATCATCCTAAAAAATGAAAAATATTAATAAAGGTTTTCAACTTAAGAAGAAATGAGTACTTATTCATGATAATTTATACTACCTTATCTCCTCCTTCAGATTCTAAATCCTCTGACACGGAAGAATCTTGAGATGTATTTAAACCGAACTCATACGCTGACTCATCGAAACCTGAACAGTATCATCATACAATGAACCCAAAGGTCATAAGTATCATTTATATTTAAATGAGTTTAATTTCGAAGAAACGATACCAATAATCTTCCCAATACTGAGGGCGGTATTCACAGATGACACTAACTTTGAGCTAAGTGTTCACTAACTTAAGGATCAGTTTCAAACTTGTAACTCACGATTATATTTCAAAACTACATTTTTTTCATACCTTTGCTCTGGTTTGTTACATGGAGGCTTAATTTCTCGGCTAAACTTTTTTTTTTAGTGTTTAAACCAGTTTAAAAACAGGTCTTTACGTTGGTGAACACTTAGCTCAGGGTTAGTATCAACTGTGAATATCGGCCTGAAATTAGTATGATACAAGCTGTCCGGTGTGAATATTCGCATATTCGCACAAATAATATTGACAAAATCATAGGAATTGATCTGTCTTGTTTAAAATTATTGGTAACGCATATAGATCAGAAGTTATTGAGCGCAATTGCAAGAGAATTACTGGTTTGTGGAGAAAAGAAATTTTGGTGAGACATTTATATACGTTAGCTGAAGACTCTGAAAACTTGGCGCAACTCATATTATGTTAGATTCTTGGGATATTACTGAAGTTTTGTTCAGATCTTCTGATTCAGATAGTATGAAATCAATTAAGTTTGAGAATTTTGACAATAAATTTTAAAAACTAGCAGTACAATCAAGCTGAAATTTTGGTAAAACATTGACATAATATGTTAGAAGATGATTCTAAGTCTGTTTGGGCAAGCAAATTAATTCCAAACCTACAGAAAAATTTGTAATTAGTTGCAGTTTTTTTTTCTGTAGATTTACAAAATCTCATGTAGTTTACCAAACAACATTCTGTAAGTTAGGAAGTTTTTGGAATAGGAATGTGTTATCAATTTTATCATCAAACAAATGTTTGTAGCTAACAGCTAGAACTAAAACTTACATTTAAATGTATTCAGATTCAATAGAAACCACAAGTGAGAAAAAAGGGGTGAAACTTCAATTTATTTGTAAAAATGAATGACCTTGTTTTTGAATACCTATAGGTATCTACAATTCTTCCCATTTGTTTCCATTGAACTTGCAGTCAATGATATTGAAAACAATTTCGAGAGAACTATCCCTTGTAAAAATATGAAATTTAGCTGAGACACCAATGTAAGTTAACTGAAGATTATGTGAAAATTTGATCGCAATTGAATGTTTACTTTGCAAGATATCGCAGAAATTCTTCAACTAGATTCATTTGAATCACTCACTCTTTACAGAATTTCAGCAACATTTCAAGAAGCAAACGTGCGATTGAGTTGAAATTTTCTTAAAATATTTGGATATGTTAGTATAAGATTCTATGAATGAAATCATACATTTTGTTTTAAAGATATTGCTGAAATTCCATTTGAATACTGTGATTCAAGTGACATGGATTCAATCTAGTTCATGGAATATTGATGAAATGATGAAGTTAAAATTAAAATATTATGTAGGATATTCTCTATTGACGTATTTTGATTTAAATCATATCATCATGAATAAAATAGTTGAATCCTTTTTAATTTCTCATCATTCATCGTCTATATTTCATTAATTTTATTCTTATTCAGGCAACTAATAACAAAAAATGAAAAAACATACAACTTGCCAACCCTGATAACGTATCTCCCAACAAAATCTGAGGGCTTTTTCTTGAACTACTTACTTGGCTTATGAGGCATAGCTCAATTTAGGCACACTTGGTTTACATCTGAGTCAAAGAAAAGGTATTCTGTAAAATCTTAACTTCCGTTATCACTTCACTCAACTTCAATAACTTCATTAGACTTGAAGCAGATCGCACTGATTGATGATTATAATCACAAATCTGTATTTTACTTTCCTTCGATTTTCTTCTAAAAATCTATAAAAATCAAGTTATTGTAAGTAATTACAAAATCATTGTTTGTTGGGGACAGCTGAAATTTCTTCGACTTATAAACATATGTTTGCTCCAGATATGGTGAAAATTTGGTCTAGATTTTACATTTAGTTCTACAGATATCACTAAAATTCCCTAGCTGAATTTAATTCACATAATTTGAATCTTATTATTTTTTAACATACTTTAATTGATATCTCAAAAATGAAATGTACCATTGACCTGCCATTTTGATGAAACATCAACATACATTTGCTGAAGATTCTGTGAAAATTTAGCTGAATTCTAATATTTGTTACTCATGATATTACTCGAATTATATTTAGATTTTGTTATTTATATGATTTGAAATCAAGAATTCAATCTAATTTGGAAATAGCAATAGGTACGTTATAATGTTTTAAGTTTTAATCACAATCATTCATTACCTATTTTGATTATATCCTCAAAAGAATTATATTAACAGACAAAAACTAATAATTGACTGAAATTAATTTTTCATTATAATTTCAAAAAGTAAGTATTATTTACCTTAGGTTCCACTTATCATCAATAATATATTATTTTATCAACATTCTTCTACAGACAAAGAAGACAAACACTTCTTACGCTCAGTAAGGCACCAAATATATGTGGCAACAGGCGTAGGTACCAGCACCTGGATATGCACACCAATGCCTGATGAGTAAGAGGGAATATTACACGTAATTTTCATATGCACAGATACGCCATGTGTATGGTTATGGAATAAGAGCCCTGGACTCCCTAAAATCTACAGTTATAAAAAGTTACTTTAGATTTTTCTACAGAACTATCAAAAGTCAAGAGGTCTGGGAGGTGTTTACAACGTGTTTATAAAGTTTATTGAAGTTTATGAACATTTTTAGGTATTTACAAACATTCTATAAATTTTATGAATGTACATAAAAACTAGGTGAATTCAAAAACTGGTGATAAAAAAAGATTTCTTGATAAAGTACTTCAGCAGAAATTTCTGAGAAATCAATTAATGTACAAATTAATAATGAATATTATGAACATCATTAATGAATAATGATTCATGAAACAAATTAATTCCATAATTATGATTAAAATGTGTGACTGATAACAACTTCAAATAAAAACTATAACAAATACCAATAATTCCTGTTTATAGACAATATTCACAAGATTTTGTTTTATACCCTAGCAGCAAAAAGTGTGCATGTTTAAAAAAAAAAGCATTTGCGTACGTATTCTGTAAAATGAGACTATTTACGCATACATACACACACACTATTTTTCATGCATATTTGCAGTATACGTAAGTGTAAAATATACGTACAGTACAATGTATACGGACATTATATGTGGTGTGCACATTCCAAGTAGGCATCACATTACACATATAAGTAGTTTTTTTTGTTTTTTTTAAATGCACATGCATATTGATTGGTTGGTTTAAGAGAATTCTGGAAACATGGTATTTTCATTTTTTCTTATAATTATTATTTTGAAGGTGATATATCAACGAACTTTAAATGAGTCAATCACAGTTTGTCTTCCAACATATGCCTTCCTGATATTATTTTTCATTATAACTGTTGTTAAGCAGATATCAGCAGACTTTAAATGAGCCAATCCTACATAATACATCTACTAGTGCTAATATATTACTGGGAGAAGTGGTGACACTTGAAATATTTATATAACTTTAAAAACTTTTGGGAGACCCTATCAGCATGCGTTGCATGCGTTATTTTCTTATATGTTGAATCTTGTATTGTGATTGGTTATGTTGCTTTTTGTGTTGAAAAAGTCTCAAATTTTGAATGAAAATTGTGGGTCTGGTATGGGGAATTTTTCAATTTTTTTTTGGCCAGTGTTACTCACCTTGAAAATACAAATTTTTTGAGACCTATTTCATATTTGTACAATGAATATTGAATGCTGTAGAGTGGCACAAAATTTTGTTAGATTGCCAGGAACAGAGTCAAACACAATACCTCCTTCTGACGCAATTGGTAAAAATATCGATAATTTTAGAGAAATATCAAAAAAATATCAATAATTGATATTTGAACAAAATTTGATAAATTTTAAATCAAGAAATATATATTTTTTAAATTGAAATAGAAATGGAATCTGAAATGGAAGCTGAATGATAATTTTTGTAAAATCAGGAAATGGAAACAAAAAATAGCTAAGATTATGATAAATCTCAAAAATTCAATTAATGGAAACAAAATAAAAAATGTAGCATTTCTCAATCCCTGACAAAAAGGAATGAAAGAGAATGAAAAAAATAACAAATTATCAACACAATATAAGGGAAGCTGGAGGTAATATCTGGTAGTTTATAGCCTGTGGGGGGGGGGTTGGTACTAAAACAATTTTTTCCCTATTAAATTCCTATTTTAATTCAAAAAACAAACACTGACTATATTTTAAACCATTAATGTTATTTCAAGTTGAGATGGATTAGTTATTCCTTTTGACTATAGGTATAGTACTGGACCAAAAAAGCTTGAGATGGGAAATCTTAATTTTGTTCTCTCTCTCTCACACCTTTCATCATATTTTTATTATGCCATTTTCACGTCATTTAGCTTACACATTTATTCTTGGTTTTGCATGTCTGTGCTTGTCTTTACTCCCCATTCAGCATTTCTCTTTATTTTATTTCTGTTTTGCCTGTTGTTCAAATTGCTCAACTGTTTTTATTTGAATTTGCTGCCTTTATTTAATATTTGATGCTCGCTTGCAGCAGCCAATAGAATCGCTTTTTCTTTCGGATATTTGGCTGTAAAATATATCGTACGATGTACGAAGCAATGCGATTTGATGTGGTGGTGGTGGTGGTGGTGGTGGTGGTGGTGGTGGTTCAGATAGTGATCCAGACCATTTTTGGTCATCAACTTTGTTAGGCTAGTTAGTTATTGTCTGGTTCTGGAATTGAGCTGTGCAGGAGTTTTTACTCTGAATGTGCTCTTTTGAAATTACACTGTTCCTCACAAAATCTTATTCGTTTACTTTTTTAAAGTTGCAACATCTAATGAAATAATTTAATAATTATGAATTGTATGCGTAAAATTTCTTTGTTCACAAAGTTTCAAGCTATATAACTGAGTTGTGTTTAAAATTGTGACGCCAATATATACGCCACTATTTTACCCAGTTTAGGCACTGATTCACAAGTTTTTGATGTATAGTTCAAAATTGAGTTTTTATTAATATTGATATAGTTACATCAATCAGTGGAAATATTTTATCCTATCAGAATCAAAATTCAATACTACATTAGCTACCAGGTGGAGCATCTTGAGCAGGTGCTTGAATTTGTTGTTTTTGGTGAGTTTTTCAACTTTTGCTGTCTACAGCCAATTAATTTTCCATCAGCAGGGCTTCTTCAGTGAAATCAACTTGGGATTGATGCTGTACCACATCCACAAAAGAACGCATCGTTTCAAGGCTGTTGCTACATTTGTAAACTGCAGTACAGTAATATAAACTTCATTTTTATGCTTTTTGTTCTATTCAATTCATTTGCTTGGGAATCCGAAACAAATATGATAGCCTACATAAATTTACATATGGTGGGAGGGTGTGGTCAGTTTTGCTGGTTCATTTGGTGTTCAGTTGGTTGTGATGCTTCCCCCTTTCCCTCCTAAAAACGTCTTTTCCTACACTTGGCCATGAAGGTATCTGTACCTTTTTACTTTTGTCTTTCTTCAGGTTTGTTTTGTTTTGTTGTGTGACTTTTTCATACATCACCAGCTCCATAAGCCCCATAAGCTTAATGTGGTTTGTAATGTCAAGATATAGCAGCATAAAAGTAAGCAATTGCGTACTCTCGATATTTTGCTTAATTTCACCAATTCAGAATACATTTGATAAGGGTCATCCCTTAAATTCACAAGGATAGCGCACATAAACATAGTTTAAAGTAACACAATGGTAGCTTATTTAGTGCCAGCATGTCTAACATGAAATCATTATTCTTTATTGGTCCAGTACTATACAGTCTAAGGTTACTGCTCTTTTTAACAGGGTTTAAATATATACTTATATATTTAAAATCTTTTTTAAAGATAAATGTAAGAAAACATAAAGTGGAAAAAATGGGAAATAGCTATATGAAACTCAATCAGTTGGGACAATGAAACTATTGCCTTAAACTGGGACATATGGTAAGCCTAATTTTAAGTATCTTTTAGCTTAAGCATGAATTTAACGTTTCCCGTTTGCTTACCTTTAATTTATGAAATAACTATTTAATTTGTATAATATGCCAATATTATACAGTTTAAATGATCATAGTAGAAATACTATAAAACAACTACGTAGTTATTTCATGAATTAACACATTTCACATTTTAACAATAGCATACATATAATTACAATTTTCATCAAATAGTCATGAAAGTTGATAAATTTATTAGGATCTAGACAAGGATGAACTCTATTCGTTTCGGTCCAAATTGACCAGATGTACGAATTCACATTCTATTATATTGCATCTTTTGAAGCACAAAATGATTCTAAAATGCATAATTTTCCAACAATAAGGGTTTAAGCCCTTACTTAGTTTTTGACAAAAATTATTGTAAAAGGTCCCTCCTAATGAAAAACAATTTTCATCAAAATCTTGAAACTGTCTCTTCACCCATTACCTACCTAATAATATGGTTTTATGTTTTTTATTTAAATCAATTTTCTCTAGTAAGAGGGGACAAGAAATTTTGAAATTTTCTTCAATGATAGATACTAACGGGATATATGTTTGACAGTTTTTTCAAAATGTTTGACACGTTTCTACATAAAAAATTTCACTGTAAAAATTTTCAAGAGGGTCAGACAGAAGCTATCTGAAAAGAGTTTTACTACATTCAAATAATTATCAAAAGTACCCCCTCACTTATGTACTACTAGAGACTGTATTTTTTTTTTAAATTCAGTTGTATGTCCCTGAGCCCAAAAAAAAATGAAAACTGTCAATTTCTATCAATTTTAGCTATTTTTTCCTTATTTTTTGATACTTTTTGGATTGGAAAAATTACATTTTCCAAAATAAGAATAAAGTAAATATTTTACTCTAATTTGTTTCATCCCAGCCTTTGGACTGATTTTATGAAAATTTTGCTTATATGTTTTGTAGGTCCTTTTTTATTTTTATAAAAAGATTATACCACTCGGATTAAGCAGTTTCTACTTGCATATTTTCTACAAAAGCTGTTTCAAGAAAATTAAAAAATAAAATAGGCAACAGTACAATGGACCCAAATTCAATTTACAAATTCCTAAAACACAATGAGAAAACCAAACCAGCAAGAATCTTGTAATATGGTGGAATCTAAAGGTAGAAAACTATCATTAATGAGATTTTCTTCCTGATGAACCAATCACAAACAAGGCGGTATTCGCACATATCTGCAAGGCCATGTTCCTTCTCCTATTATGCGTAATATTACTACAAGTTGATGGTATCTATTTCTTTTCAAACTGAAGGAATTAATGGCTGGAATTTGAAAGCCATTGAATTTTATAGTTTTCAGTATTTTGGTATAGGGTTTTTTAATCATAATTTCTATACCCAATGCTATAATACGAGTAATAATTGTATGGATGTTCGTTTGTAAATGTGTTCTGGATAACCAGACCAATAATAAGGTTGAAATAAACAGGATGTAGGTTTTTGAGAGTGAGAAAATTATCTAGATAGGTCTCAAGTTTGAGTAAATGCTTCGAATAGAAATAGAGCATCTCAATCTATACATCAGCAATAAAAAATAACAGTTAACGAAAAAAGTTTTTTCTGGAAGTGGAAAGAATATAATCTATTTTCATAAAAATTTTGAGATTAACCATCAACACAGGGGGCATAAAATTTTTAATATAGAATCTTGAATCAGTTAATAATTTAACAGCGGCTTCCATTACTGAATTTTATAAATAAATTTAGAATTTGAGTATTACATTTAAAATATGGTTTTTTACTTTTTAATGTACAGATACTCAACCAAGCCAAGTTTGGTGAAACAGGTACTTTATAATTATACGAATATTTTCATGGTTCACCTGTAATAGAAAAAACTAAAAAACAAATTTGTGGTTGATCTAATTAGGTAAGAATGGTTTCTATAATTCAGAAGTTTGGGATTTGTTTTGATGTAGAATAAGCCTTATGTTTCAAGAGTGGGTATGTAATTCAAGAACTTGGGTGTCCCGAAGCAGACTAATCCAAAATTTATAATAACTAGGGCAAAAAAAAAAGTGGGTTGAAGAGAAGAAAGTTTGAAGAATCTATTGAAATATTGTTCAAGATCATACAACGAATTATTGAATGATGCTCACATTGGACATTTTATTATAAAATTGGCTACTTCACAATTTCAGTAAAATTAATATTAGTTTATCAAGAAAGGGAAGTTTTTTTTTCATATCATCCAATTTGCAAAAATTTAATATAGTTCCAAATTTTATACCGAAAAAAATTTGAATAAAAAAAAAAAAATGAAATGTCTCCTTACACACAGAGTGTGGGTCAAGCTGGCAATACAGGAGACTAGTCTCATGATATTTCGATTTTTTTAATTTGCAAATTACCAATACATTAGAACACTATGAATTCCTTCATTAGGCTACATCAACACTCTCCCACAGACTCAGAAAAATTTCACAATGAAAATACGGAAGAAATTGACTACAACAAATTCTAATGGACTGGGAAATATGTTTTTTGTAGTTGAAGTTTGTTGCAGCCTAGGGATGAGATTTTCTTCGAATAATATTCGAATATACGAATATTTCGATTATTCGAATAAAAAATATTCGAACATTTGGTGATTCTAATATTCTTGAATATTCAAAATTTTTTATAATTATTGGAATATTTTAATACCTTTCAAAAATCAAAATACATGATTCGTTGCAGAAAAATATTTTTTTTAAATTTTCAAAACAGTTCGAATGAAGTTTTTGTGAAAACGGCGTAACCTAGCTTAAAAGTATGATAGCGATTAAAAGTGTCAGTTTTCAGACATCAGTAAGTCTGTTTTGGAAGAGTCAAAGTCGATATAGATTCTGTAAAATTTGTGGTGCTAGAAAATCCCACCAATATTACGAGCAGCAGCTTCTGCCTTCTCTCATTAAATGATGAGAGTCCAACAATGTTCTATCAAGTTTATTATCTTCTTGAAACACAGCTTCTCTATAAAATTTGGATTCCAGTCCAGGTAAGCAAGGTAATTATTCATTATTCATTGTTTTAGAAAATTGAGAAAATATTCGAACAATATCCAAATATTCGAATATTGTGCTATTGAATATTCGATCGAATCGGATGTATCATTATTCGAATATCGATATTCAAATGATAAAATATTCGAATAATCTCATCATCCAGTAGCTGGCTATAACGAACAGATTACCGTAACTGTGTTATAGGGAATATGTGAACCTATAAAATAATAATAGTTGAAAACTGATCAGTATCAGTAATCAACAATACATATGAGGACATTAATTTTTACTGTCATTGGCCATTAAAATAAAATTGCATATTGATTAAATAACACATGGTAATTTTAGAAGCATAAAATTGACCACTGGAAGAATATTTAGATTGGATGGGAAAAGTGGTCTGCCGTAAGAATGAAATTATAGTGCACAGATGAATAAATTTGTTGTAGTCGGCTATTTGGCTCAACTTGGCACCAAAATCTATTTGTTGTAGTCAATAGTTTTTAGTAGCCAGATTTGTTGTAGCACATTTTCCTCAACATAGAAGTAAATGGTGTTCTATCGGGACCAGGCATTTTGTGTGTTGTAATCAGTTGTTTACTGTAGGGATTTCTATTGTAAAGGAAAGATTATATACCTATAAAATATCTAGAAAAAAAAATCACAGTTCGCAGGAAAAATATAGTCGCAAAAAGGAAAAAAATACTATAACTAACATGAAAGAATAGAAGAAAAATTGAAAAAGGCTGAATGAGGGGTTAGAATAGATCCGCATGAGTCAAGAAAAAGTAATTTATTCTCAACAGTTCAGCACCATTTGAAAATTATTAATATGCAAATTCTACACCATTGGACACTAGTCTATAACATGACAGATCCACACAGTCAACTCTTGGACACAAGCAAGTGTGAACTAAGCAGGGAGCTTTCCTGGGGTGGGAATCACTTGAGGGCTTAAAATTCTCTCAAGAAAAAAAAATTCATTCGTCTGTCAATTACTGAAATAGTTCGCACACGATTTAATCAAAAACAATGTTCCATTTGACATTCAGTATGGAACTGATGAATTTTTTAATTATTTATATGGAACTGTGCTATAGCCCTGAAAGGTGGAAACAGTTCAATAGGTTCACATCATTATAATAAACATAGAAGCTGTTAATTATTTCACAAAATTATTTCCCCCAAATTATTTCTCCAATCATTTTCCTGATATTATTTCGCCAATTATTCCCTCACCACTACCCACACAGTCATGAAAAAAAAAAGTTTGTTATCTCCTCCAAAACAACAAATTCTAGTGTTAACAGAAATTCAGGGTTGGCACAAGCCAAAGTGCCATGAAGTGGTGCTTCAGGGCTTATTTTAATAAAGACCCAAAACTATTTATTTCATTATTCCTCACTATTACCCACCTTAAATCACAGAATGAAATCACTAGAAAAAAATTTTTTTTCATTCGGCAGATTCACACAATGGTCAATTTTTTCATGATGTACATGTAACTCAAATGAGATATGACAAAGTGAAATTATAATCAAGTTTTATATTTACCTTCTTTTCTTTTTAACGATGATCTTTTCATATGCTTGCACAGCTGACAATAATAAGGATTATCAGATAATGTTTCTCCTTTTTTCTGATATGTCAAAGGATCAGCAGCAGGATCACATGTTCGATGAACAAATCTAAAACATAAGAAATCATATATTTAGCAGGTGCAAAAATAACTGAGTATAAGGAAATGGTATCATCATTAATTGAAGAAAAAAAACATCAGCCAATGGAATCAAGTTAAAAAGGTAGATTTCACCTAAAATAGACAGAATTTCAAATTATGTGTACTGTGAGTTGTGTTCATTATAGATTTTAAGAATTTTGTACTATAAAATGAAAACAACAAAAAGCCATAACTTGGAAACTAATCGGCGGATATTGTCCATCTCCAAACTTGACTGAGATATAGACCCAAAGTATTCACATACCAAATTTTTGGTTGAACTGTAAAGAATTACACTCTGATTCCATTGTTTTCAAATTTTGAGCACAAATAGCGGCCAATCAGGAAACTAATGGGCAAATTTGAACCATCTTTAAACCTGACCAAAGTATGGACCCAAAGTATACACAAACAAAATTTCATCTCCAGTTAGCTGACAAGTTTCATTATCTATATTTCTTGCCTATATAAAAAATAAAATTTGGAAGTGTCTGTCATTAAAATCGGAGCAATTGATTTGGATGAAGTTATGTTTTCATATTATTTATGAACCTTGTAAGGTTACAGGCTTGTTTTTATGATTATTTTATTACACCTGAAAACTTATTTATAAAAACAAAAATCGAAGAACAGAAGATTAATAATGTAAGCAGAGAAAAAACATAATGTAAAATTAAAATTATTCAAAAACAATGATAACAATAACAACCAACCATTCTAATATTACCGGTGTTCCACAACAGCTGAATTCACCATTTTGGTATTTGTGCCTCTAAAAAAACTTGAATACCTCAACAAAAAAAATAAAATCCGATCGTACAACTGTAGGAATGAGCATATGAATTATACAAGTAGCACAATTCAGTCATTATCATTGAGATTGATCCACTCTATCTGACCAAGACACACTTTGAAATATAAAGGGAATATGTTTCTTCAGACAAATTGTTTTTTGAATTCTTCTATTTAAAGAGATAGCTACTTTTTTGACATAAATGAAATTTTAGAGAAGCTTTCAAGGAATAAAATGAGTTCAAAAGAAGAAGTATGAGCTATTAGAAGCTGAGAAAATTGAATAAGAAGATATAATTGTACATCAAATTAGTTTAATTTAATGCTATTTTAGTGTTATCAGTGAACTTAACTGTAAAGACAACTAATGAAGCAAATTTGTGAAAATGAGTAATTATTATTAGTTGTCTTTAGGTTTTAGTTCACTGATAATATTAAATTAAGTAAATCTAATGCACGATTTTATCTTGTTCTTCAATTTTTACAGCTTCTGAAGGCTTAAACTTCTTATTCTTACGCTCATTTCGGTTTTATTCCTTAAATACTCCTCTAAAATTTAATTTATATAAAATAAGTAGCTATCTCTTTAAATAAGAGAACAATGACAAAAAATTTTGGACAAAAAACATACATAAGGTAAGGTTTCTGTAGTATAATTCATATGCTTGATGAAACAAAAATGTAGATCTTGCGTATACTCCGGTCCAAAAGAAAAACACAAGAATTCTATAAGGTTCAAACAGGCAGCCTCAAATAAACATTACAGAAATTGGATCTGCTAGGTAAAATGAAAAATTCTAACAAACATGTATTTCCTTTTGGTGTCCAATGTAAATCTTTACCATTTCCTCCCCCTACAATGTCCACACACTCTGGGTATTCCATGTAGTCATTTTCTCTTCTATTTTGGAATGGAGTATAGAATAGACAGAATTTCAAATTATGTGCATTGTGGGTTGCATTCATTATAGGTTTTAAGAATTTTTTACAATAATGAAAACTTCAAAATCTATAATTTGGAAACTAATGGGCGGATCTGGGCAACCTACGAATTTGATCGAGATACAAATGCTAACTATACACATAAAAAATATTGTCCTGATCCATAAAAAACTAGGCTCTGATCTCCATTGTCTACAATGTCCAAATCTTTTCAAAATTACAATCTAAGCAATGTAGTTAGTTATCTGATACATATTTTAAGCGAGTACATGAGACATTTAGCATCACATATACATAGTTATCAATTTATTGGATTTTTTTTTTTGGGGGGGGGGGTTTGAGACCATGACTGGAAAAACTATCAAGAAATTTTTCTAAAGTAATGACATGCTACCCTCTGCAACAGACATTCTACAAAATCTGCTAACAGGCTGAAACTAATATTGTTTAAAAATTTAATATCAAAATATCAAATATTATAAAAATCATGGATAGTTCCCCCATACTAATTTTTAAAAAAACCAAAAAAAAAATTAAAAAATAGAACAGATCACGGATCAAACTTCTAAAAGTGTACTGATTTGAAAACTTCAATACATGTCTTTATAGACAGACAGACAGATAGATAAATGTCAATTTCTTGTTCCCACAGTATAGGTCGCAATTTTAGTCTAATAATCACAAAATTTGGAACAAACATTAGTACTAGCCAAGGATATGACCTATTGATTTTGGTGTGGATAGGCAGAATGACACTTCTAGTACCACCATTTTTGTTTGTATTTTGGCTATAAAGGCTCAATTTTGGCGTCAATAGCCACAAAATTTGGAACAACTATTTATAGTACGGTACTAATTTTGGTGTGGATTGGTCAGATGGTACTTTTAATACCACTATTTTTGTTTTTTTATTGGTCATAAAATGGGGAATTTTGGAACCATATATGCAAAATTTGAAACAAATATTCATTATAATTTAGTGTAACATAGTATCAATTTTGATGCAGAATGACCAGATGGTACTTCCAATAAAACTTTTATTTCACTTTTTTTTTTAATTTGCATGAAATTGTTTTTTACAAAAATTAACCACATATTCATTTTTTTTTTTTATTTCATAACTTTATGGTATTTCTCTGGTTTTATTGGAAATTATATGATTATTTACCATACTTCATCTTAATTAATTTTTCATTTTAAGAAATAATTCTTTTATATTTCATATAGTCTGATATTTTGTCAGCATCTAAAAAATTTCGTACAATCATAACATAATATCACTAACGCAAATAAACTTACAAACAATTAATGTGACCATCAAAATTCATTATTCTTTTTCTTGAAACCTACTTTATCTAGCAAGGCTTGCTAGTCTAGTTTTTTTTATTTTAATTGTCACATCTTTATTAAGGCTGCTATGCATTATTTGCCATTTTTGCCATTTGCTGTTTTGCAACTTTGTGAGAGAGGGGGAAATACAAAATTCTAGACCAAATGGCAAAACATGAAGAACTGAGAATTACGTGAGCAGGAAAAGTTATAGGTGACATCTTGTTTAATATAACAAAAATAAAGGAATATTCATTACTTCAGCCCTTTAAAAAAGTAAGTTTACTCAAAATAACAAAAGCTATAATTTAGTAGGTGTCATCCACTTCATTGTTCTAAAAAACAAATTAAAAATAATATATTACATTAAAATATAAATTTCTCAAAACTGAGAACATTTGTGTAGTAGAAATCTAGGAACTGAAATTCTCTTAACATGGTTTAATGCGTGTAGGTTTTGGTTCAGGGAATTGAATCTGGGACCTACATATTTGCTAGCTAAAAGCGGTGAACTTAACCACATAGCCATCTCACTGCCGACTATAACTGGAAAATGTATTATGTATTAAACAAGGTATTGTGGTTCCACACACTCCCCCCCAGAGAGACTCAACATGAGTGGAACAACATTAGATGCTGTGGGAGATTGGGTGGAGCCAGAAACGCCTCTTATACCTATACAAACAGGCTTATACTACCTATAAGGGTTCTATTTCCACTATATAGGGTGACATCTATTGGCAACTCAAGTTAGGAAGGAGAGTTATGAGTTCCACCATACACCACTAGGGTGCATGCATGTACAGCACACATCAAGAATCACCAGATGTAGGTTTTGTTGGTTTGGGGAATCAAACCTGGGACCTAAATATTTGCCAACTAAAAGTGGTGAACTTAACCACAAGGCTATCTCACCGCCGACTATAACTGGCGAATTTATTATGTATTAGTAAGGTATGGCAGTTCCCACAATGCATTTAGCTTAAATTTGAGAGGCCTGATTCAAAGTTAAATGTAAACCAAATGTTAAAAAATCAGCAAGGAAATGTACTAAGATTTAAGCTAATAAACTTGATAAATTTCTAGTTCGGCGTTTTTAGGTTTCAATTAGTATTTATATTAATGAGCGTGAAATTTCTGTCATAATAAATTGAGTTATGAATTAAAATTAAATTGCAGTTTACATGCTATTATGTAATATATCAGCATAGGTTCAGCTGATCAACTGTTTAGTTTCATGAGCTACTAGTACTGAACATGTGTTTGCACAATAAGCTGCAAATAACATCATACGTATACATTCCAAATGTAAAACCAGGAATACGCACTATGTAAGAAAGGCTTACAAAAATTCATAACATAAGGAAAGTGCACAAAAATTTGTAAGGAAAGCACACAAAAACGCATAAGGAAAGTGTACAGAAATGCAACAGAAAAGCACCCTTGATTATAAATCCGTTTTAGAGAAAAACACCTTTCATATTTTCTTTGAGATTATTTTGTAAAAATTGTGCTCAAACTCATACTTTAAGACTTCGGCAGCAAAAATTTTTATCTGGTAGAGATCTTGGATCAACGTCATTGCAAAGAGCACTTACCAAAATCACAAAAAAATTCTGATGGCCCGCCAGCTGGAAAAGTAGATTTTGCCTGAAATAGACATGTTTTCAAATTATGTGTATTGCAGGTTACGTTCTTTATAAGTTTTAAAATTTTTTTACTATTAGGAAAACTTCAAAAAACCGTAATTTGGAAATTAATGGGCGGATCTGGCCCATGTTCGAACTTGACTGAGATATAAACCCAAAGTATACTCTCATAAAAACATCGTATCAATCCGGGAAGAAATACGACCTCTAGTTTTTCTACACATTTCAACTTTAAAATTTCATTTTTGAACAGCAGTTACAAATCCAAAATATATCTTGTAGTGGACTACTGCTTAATAATGGAACAAACCTATAAGCGAGAGGTGTACATTTCAATCATATGGGTGTATGGATAGCTAACAGCTGTTTCTCGCTAATGTTAATCAAACGTGCCATGATTACAAAACTAATAAGTGGACATGAATTTTCTGCACAAGCAAGTTTTCTGTCGGTTGGTCCTACGAATCTTAAGCTATTAAAGACTTTACGGTGAATTCAGAGAAGTTAAGTGAACTACGCCCATTTTAGGATTTTAAAATATGTTTATACTTGGTATGAATTTTCGGGCTTACCTGGATATCCATACAACTATATGATCGAAAGGTGTCCAACTATATCTACGAGATAAAAAAATTGAGACATGTAACGGACTGGTTCAAATGCAGCTGTTCTCTTTCCTTACACGTTTATGTAAGTTTTCTTTACATTAGTAAAATATAGATAAAATAAATAATGTGCGCATTCCTATTGTAGCCATTCCAAAAGGATAAAAAAACCATACTTCCATCTTGTTAAGAGAGAAAGTGCATAAGAGTATTACGTTAGTTCTCATCCGTCGGTTCCTCCAGCAGAGGTTCGTCAAAACTTTTACCCATTCCCCGATTTGTTAGACATAGTTCTACATCAAAAAGGAGTGAAAAACAATTAGGAACTTACTTGTTACAAGAATTGCACTGAGTCATTTCTTTCGATGAACCGGTACGATATGCCTTATGACAAACAGGACAAGAATAACCTTTGTTTCGCTGTTGGTAACAAGAATCACACACAGTAAAATGATGATGCCAACGGGAGGAAGACCCTGATCCGGGAGTACGAGATCCACAGTCACTGCATTTGCGACATCCCTGCAAAAAATTAATTCAAATTGGTTAAGAAAATAAACCAAACAAAATTAATTCAATTATTCCAATTTAAATTTACTCGCTTACCTTACATTTCCAAACAATTTTTGGAATACTAGTTAAAATTGGACGCAGACATGCAGCATGATATGCTTTATCACAAGTTCCACAAAGCATTATTTTCGAAGAGTTGTTAGATTCTCGACAAACCTGACATGTCCTACAATCAGTACACTGCCAACCAGTTCTGGTTTCCGGTAACGAAGCTAGTCCAACACAAGATGTGTGATAATGATTACCACAAACTGAGCACATCATCAATTTCACAACATTCCCAAGCGAATGGCAAGATCGACAGGTGACATCATTGAAAGCAGCTGTAAATGATGAATATAAAATATCTGTTAATAGAAAAAAAACAGTAAACGATGAAGTAGTACTTAAAATAACATACATAAAAGCGGTATATGGTCAACGTGGGCTCTACAAATATAAGAATTAGTCTTCGAGTATTGAAAACCTTCGGATGCAGCTGAACACGGATAGTGGTAAATTTTATCGCAATTATTAAATGAACAGGGAACAGAAGCACCATATCGATTGCAAGAAGAACACAGTCGTGACAAACTTTTACTAATTCCAGAAATAACATTTTCCAATTCAGAATTAACGTCCCTAGCAATTTCTCGGGAAAACAATGCACAAAACAGATGAACATAAATACGACCTAAAAAAAAAAAAAAAAAAAAAATTAGTTTCTAAATTGAGAAAATATAAGATGACATTAATAGACAGATTTGCAAAACAAATTAGAGTACAAACCTTCATCATCAATCAACTCTGAAATGCTCACTCTATCACAATGTCCGACAGCACTAAGTTCATCCACTGGTTCAAACAGACTCAAAGAAGTCCTGATTGGCAACAAGAAAATTAACTTACGAAAAGTAATAACATATTTTTTTAAATGCCCATCACAATATCAACTTACTTATTCATTTTTTTATGTTTATTCAAGGTAAGTTCATTGACTTTGACAGATTCATCGATCAAATTTTTCATTTCGGCTCGTTTTTCAACGTCTTGAATATTTTGACTAACTACTCTCAAAAATTCTCCTTGTCCAAGTTGACTACGTTCTCCCAAATTACACAATGCACAGACTTTTCCGGGCCTTTATTGAGACAATTAAACAAAATTAAAATCACGAATCTGTCAAGAAAAAAGAACAACGCAACAAAAGAAAAGATAAATACCATTTTTCTTTAAATAACTTTACACGGTCATCGGCATCTAGGTCGTGCGGTAGAAAACTATCGTTATTTTGTCGATCACTGAAACTGTACACACCCCTAGAATTCAACAGAATAAAATAATCAACCCCAAAAAATGTAAAAAGCGAGTAATAAATAATGCAAACATTTTCAGTTCGTAAGTAATACGTAAAACTTAATTAAAAATTATTACTCTTTTTGTCTTTTCAATTTTACGGCTAACTTTTTCTCAGTGGCACTCCCGCCTGGAACACCTGGATCCATACGAGATGTAACTACTGATTCACTCGAAGACGATTTATTAACGATTTCACTTTGAGTTTTGTTATTAACATCGTCTCCCAAAGGATATTCTATCTCTCGATAGCCTAAACAACAATCAAAAATAATTCAATTAAACTCAGAAGAAAAATTATTTCAAATTATTACTGCATAAAATAGAGGTAATTAAATGTTATTAACCCTTAATTTAACCGTTAGGGTCATAGATAACGGGTATATTATCATCTGGACTGAAGAAGGGTTAAGACAGCTGTTCTTTTAAAAACTAGACAAATTCCAATGAATTCCCGAGCTAAATGATAAATATCTCTACTGTGCATCAACCAGTACGCAATGAAAATTTTGCTAGGTTAACATTGTGAAATAACGCTGATTTCGGTCAAATTCAATACAAGAACAGCACGCAAAAATATCGAACACAGCAAATTTCAACAAACACTTTTTAAAGAAAACTATGGTATCTACTAGAATGAGGAAGTTCCTAACTTTTAGCCCCAAAAAACAAAATTTATGATGTGTCAAATATTATAAAAATCGTCAGAAGTTTATGAGTGACCTATATTTTCATAAGGCTATGATCGATGCTAATCCATCACTAGCAGGCTCTATTGCCGGCTGGAACTCAATAGTAAATTATCTCGCTGAAAAATACAAAAACAGCAATAAAATACTACTTGAGCATACGAAAAATAATTACTTGGCGAAGAGATTTCGTAAGTAGAAGAAGGTAACGATAGACGAAGACTGTTGCCTGCGTCGAAATTAGATGAAATTGGCGATATAGCATCTTCAGCAGGATCATCTTCATCATCAACAATTTCATCTTCACTTTCTTCATCATCAACAGAGTCAGTGTCATCCAATTCTTCTTCATCTTCTTCTTCATCATCACCTTCTCCTTCATCTTCTCCCTCTGTTGAACATTCCCCTATATCCATATCCTGGTCGGCCACATTAGATGGGAAGCTTTTCTTCTTCTCATCCATGATTATGATCACCTGAAAATAAATTCATGTAATTTGATACATCCAAGAATATGACTTGATACGGTACACGATAATCATAATAAAATGGACATCGTTTGATGGGAACAAGAAGCAAAATACTGTCAATATACAGAAAATATGTGGAAAACAGAAAATTAGGGTTCTATTGTAAGACGTATTCATGTAGAAATGAATTATGTCAAAAACGTAATGTACTTCCAAAATTGTGATTCTGTTCAGAAATACAATATACTACAGGATACAGGAATCAGACGCTTACTACGGTTCAACCGAAAACGCTTCGTGAAACACATATACTTGAGGAAAAAAACAGACAATACAAGCTGAAATTTCAAACTAATGAACGAACCTCTCACAGATTAAACCACGATCATAGAATAAAATAGAAGTAAGAAAATGATTAAAACATCAGAAATTCAATATTAAACTACAATATTATTACATGTTAAACAACAAAATACAGCGACATACCAATTATGACGGAGCTTCAGAGACTTTTTTTCGGATTTAATGCTAGAATAATATCACATTTCAGGTCCTAGAATTGTCACATAAACCTCGAAACCAACATTGACTCCTTAAGTTTCATTCTCTATAGTTATACTATTAAGCGAATTAGCGAAGTCCGCAATGAACTTTTCTCCAAGCTTCTTCTTCACCATTTTTTATCCAAAATATGTTTAATCAGTGTTTCCAAGTCTATAATTGCTTTTATTTGCTAAACTTATGAGACAGTGCGGTAAAAAGGGACCTTACGGAGAAAATATTGTTCTACATGTACACTCTCACATACTGTTGATACGAAATCCCACTTCATCTCATTCTTCATCATCATCATCATATCATTCCATATATATATGTTACATGTACAGTCTAGTCACGAAGTGTTTCCCCTACTACTTTCGATCGCATATCGCTGTTGCTTCGCCATTTACTTTTTCGTTTGTGAAATATATTTTAGTCGCGAAATAAATGTCTTAAAAGAAGAAAGTCTCAAGTTCTTTCGATCCTCGTTCTGCATACCTCACATCATGGTAGCCATCGCTATGGTAGAACTTGAGGAGAGACTTAGAAAATTCAAATCGATGGAATAATTATTTTTTTTGAAATTTAATTTACTGCTGTGCGTAACATTTTTTATGTTTTTTTATTGAGTAATACATGAAAAAGTATCGTGTTTATCGAGAATCAACTCGAATTTTAATTTATTTTGAAAAATCAAAATTTAAATTGGAGAAGAATAGCTGAAGTTCCAGACTCAATAACGGCCAATACTGGAAGTCATCGAACGCTAAATCCAGAGGGACCGCCAAAGAGATCGTGAGAACAACTGAAGGAAACCTGCTCCCGTCGTCGAGGACTCAAAGAGATCCAACATCGAAGACCCAAATTTTTCGGCCAACCCAGTGCAAAATTCAGGCAGGAAGTACGGAAGTCAACAGCGTAAAAGACATAAATCGTTCGTCAGCACAGCAGCAAAATAAAGTAAAACAATTGTAAAGGTAATATTAGTTGAAATTATTTATTTTTCGTATTTTGTAATTGTGTTTGAAGTAAGGCCAAAGTAATTAAATATATTTAAAAGTTATATGTCCCAAATAGTAAACTTGTCTGAATGTAAGATTGGTGAATATAATATTAAAAAGGAAGACTTAGAGGAATTAGTGAAAAAGTTTGAAGGAGAAAAAGTAGTTGATCTGAAAATTGAAATTTATAATTTACCATACGTCAAATATTATACGGGTGAAATAATATTAGAATCCTTTGTGATAGATATATCTGGGAGAATTGAGGAAATTAGTAGTTTGAAATATATTGTAATTTCGGAATCTTCAGTAAATTATTTTTCGAACAGAATTTATAGTTCTGCTAAATCGAGAGAGAAATTTATGAACAGATTCTTTAATTGAATAAATTACGAAAACTGGATAGTCAAGGAAATTGTAAAGAAGAAAATTTAATAGAAAAACTTGAAAAAGAGTCAATCGAAAATAAAAAATATACACCTATCATCAATATAGAAAATAATTTATTAGGATTTCGTAAAACGGAGGAAAAGATGGCATCCCCAAATGAAATTAAACCCATACAAGCCCCACTCGGAAAAGTCTTTAACGGAAAATACTATCTGGATTGGCGTAGGATGATAATCTCAGCCATCAGGGGAGCCGGATATTACGATATTTTTGGGGAACACGAATTTCTAAAACTATATATCGATAATATAGACGATCTTAATTTTAGACCTGACAAAAATATGATCAACTACTGTAAAATGCAGGATAATGCCAAAGCATTTGTGTTAGAAAGAGTATCAAACGATATAACAAAACAGATACGAGATTGTAATACTGCAATATTAATGCTTAAAAAATTAGATAATATTTATGGGACCAAAACTTCAGTTACAGCCAATATGGCAAAGGCAAAATGGTTAGAATTTAGGTTTCAGCCAGGTGGCAATATGAAAGGTTTTTTAAAGAAATGGGATGAACTCGTAACAGACGTAAGAGACAGTGGGAAAGAAGTTACTGAAGCCGAAGAGTTGGAGAATTTACAATTGGCATTATGTTACGAGCAGCAGATTGCTAAAATACAATACGAAAATTTACCTCCTAATGAAAAGAATTTGGATAATTTTAAAAGAATATTGAGAGAGGATTCAGACCAAAAGTATAGGGACCAGACCTTAAAGAAGCAGAATAATAATGGCAATAATCAATCGAATAATACTTATAGGAATAATAATGGTAATGGTAATAATAATAGATATAACTACAGAGGCAGATATAATAATAATTATCGTGGTAAAAATAATTACAGAAACCAAAACAATAATTATAATAACTTTAGAAATGGAAATAGAAATGGTTTTAATAATAACGGTCAAAATGGAAATAATAATAGTAATGCGTCAGAACAAAGCCAAAATAATGGGAATACGAATAATAATAATAATGGTAATAATAACTATAGGGGTAACAATTATAGAGGAAACCCCAATTACAGAGGAAATAATTACAGAGGCATTGGAAGAAATAATAACCAAAGTAATCCTAAATGTTATAAGTGTGGGCAATTTGGTCACATACAACAAAATTGTATGAGTAATAATTCCCAAGGAAATAATAATAATGAAACTACTAACAATAGTCAAGGAAATTATCCACCAAAGGTAAATACAAATTCATCAAATAATAATAAGAAAGACAGTTCAGACCAACAGGTAAAAATGTCCTGTATGGTAAAAAGATTTAATGGTAATGGTGAATGGTTAATTAATAAATTAACTAATGATAATAAAAATAATATTGATGAAAATTACGAAATATTAAATAATAGAGCAATTCTTGATGGAGCCGCAGAAGTACATTTAACTTCTGATCTCAGTAAATTAATAGATGTTAAAAAATTCGTAACACCAATTAAATTACAATGCGCGGGAAGAAATACATTTTTATATGCCACACATACTGGGAGAATGGTGATCAAAGTCGAAAATTCCAATAAAATTCAGTCATTAATAGAATTAAATGACGTTCATTATGTACCAGATCTGAATTTAGATATTATTTCAGCTATTAAAATAACAAATACGGGAATAACTAATATCGACCAACAAAAAGAAATTGCCAACATCTATTTTATTGAAACAGCAGAAATCATCATAACTGCAAAAAAAGAAGAGGGAATATTCTACATATACTATAATGTAGAGAATAATAAAAAAATAGATAATAATAATACCAAAAAAAACATAATATGTACCCCCGTTACCCAGGATACGAATGATGAATGGGATGATTTTACAGTAGAATTAGAAATTATTGAAGAAGATAATAATACTGAATCATCTCAGGGGGGTGAAGATGAAGAAATACTCACAGAAACCAATAATAATAATGATAATAATAATAAACCCCAAATTAATAATAATAATACTAATAAAAAATTAATAATACACAGGAGATTAGGACATTTAAATGCCAGATATTTACAAAAATTGAAAAATTTAGCAATTGGAATACCCGAAAACATTAATTTTAGAGATGAAGATTTCGTAAACTGTCAAATATGTTGTATAGCCAATAATTCAAAACTAGGTCATACAGGAATAAGAACTAAACCAACCCGAAAATTAGAATTAACATCGTCAGACATCATGGGTCCATTTACGCCCTCTGTGGCCAATCAAAAATATATTTTAACATTCATAGACCATTTTTCGAAATACACGTTTGTCATGCCAATAGCAAATAAAAATCAAGTGACAAACGAATTCAAAAACATCATAATGTCTATGAAAAATAAATTTCCGGAATACCCCATAGGGACAATAAGGTGCGACAATGCAAAAGAATACACGGATACAAAAATAATAAATTATTGTAAAGAAATAGGCATAACAATGGATTACGTGGTTCCATATTCTCCCGAATTGAATGGTGTTGCCGAAAGGCAAAATCAAACTTTAATGAGGAGAGTAAGGGCCATGTTAATTGATGCTAATCTCGATATAAAGTACTGGTCTTATGCTGTTGTTACAGCAGCCTATTTGATTAATAGATCCCCCACTAAAGCTAATGAAGGGTTTAAAACACCGTACGAGTTATTTTATGGAAGGAAACCAAATTTAAAAAATTTAAAAGTCTTTGGTGCACTAGCTTATAGGCACATACCCATAGAAGTCAGAAAACAGAATGCGACTAAAGCGAAATCTAAATCAAAAGAAAAAATTGACCCAAAATTGGCGCACAGGGCTGAGAAAAACATAATGATGGGTTATACGAATACAGGGTATTGTCTTGGAGATCCGTATAATACAAGGTCGTACATTTCGTGTGATGTCAAGGTAGATGAAAGTCAAAACAAAAAATCACTGTTAATTAATAAAAAACCTCTAACAATAAAATCAGCAGATTATGATTATGATTTGGGAATAATGAACCCTGTAATATTGAATGTAAACGTAAAATACAATAAAACATACATAGAAGATAATGTCCCAAAAACTTTTACAGAAATAGATACAAACCCCTTTAGGGAAGAATGGATAAAGGCAATTAATGACAAATTTAATTCCCTTGATGATTTGAAGGTATGGGAAATAGTAGACTATGATCGCCAAAAATTAATTGATACAAGATGGATTTTTACTATAAAGTTTGATGAATTCGGGAATCCAAAACCTAAAGCTAGACTTGTAGCACGTGGCTTTAAAGATCGAACGGAATATGGCATTGCTGAAACCCACGGACGTGTAGCATCCATAGGTACTATAAGGTTATTATTATCAATCGTGAATAAGGAAAAATTAATAATGATACAATACGACGTAAAAACTGCCTACTTAAATTCACCTATTATAAAACCAATTTTTGTTAAAAGACCTGAAGGCATAAATATTAATAGAAACCAGGTATTGGAATTAAAAAAGTCAATTTATGGTTTAAAAACTTCAAGCAAATCGTGGTACGACTTATTGGACATGAAAGTAAAAGAAATGGGATTTGAAAAAACTAAAAGTGATAGATGCCTATACATTATGAAAAATGAAAACGATAAAACATATTTTTTGAGTTATGTAGACGACATATTAGTAGCATCGAACTCACAATCTGCCATTACTAGAATAAACGAAGAACTTCAAAAAGATTTTACAATCACAATTACGAATAATCCAAGATTTTTTGTGGGTTTGGAAATAGTCAGAGATGTAGAAAAGAATACTATAACAATTTCACAGTATAAACACATAGAAAAAATGATCAAAAAATTCGGAATCTCTGAACTCAAAAACACGAATACACCAATGGAGACGGGATTAAAAATTGACAAAATACAAAATGGCAGAGATGATACGGAGTATAGATCGATGATAGGGGGACTACTTTATTTAGCAAGACTTACGAGGCCGGACATATTATTCCCAGTGAATTTCTTCTCCCATTTTCAGAACAACTCAAATGATACCTTAAAAAATTATGTAAAAAGGATATTCAGATACGTCAATACAACTAAAAATTATAATCTGAAATATACATCAAAAGGGGACGGAATACAAGCGTATATTGATGCATCTTACGCACCCCAGGTTGACGATAAAAATATAGAATTGCAGAATCTCGATAAAGGGAAGTCAATAACTGGATTTATGCTATTCGCCTATGGAGACTTGGTGGAGTGGAATTGTTGTAAACAAACGATTCACGCTTCATCGAGTACTGCGGCTGAAATAATTGCAGTTTTTGATACCCTTGATACGATTAAAGTAATGCAGTATATGAATTTTGAGATTTTTGGGGAAAAATTAATGGTAGATATTATGGAAGATAACATTTCGACGCAGAAAATATGTTCCGGGGGAAGTCAAAGAAAGTCGAGAGCCCTAATGATCAAATGCTACTCGATTTTGGAAGCCTTTGAGGAAAAAATAATATTTTTTAGAACAGTCACCTCCGAAAATCAGTTGGCAGATATATTAACAAAATCGTTGGATCGATCAAAATTTGAGAATATAATTGTGAAAATACTAAACGAAACTAACATATACACATAGTATAATAATTAATTCATGTTAAAGTCAGTAAATGTCCAAAAATTTTCCCATTTCAAAATTCATGTTATTCAATGTTCAAAATATAAGTCGTAACACGAAAATATTTGCTGAAAAATTGGCCTTCAATTATTGTCAAAAAAAGAATATCTAATAATACCATTTACTAGAAAATACATGCTTCAGATAAATCGAAGATTTCTCGAATATTGTGACAAAGAAAAAATTACGAAAATCGAGCAAGTAAAAACCCTACAAATCATATAATAAAAACCCTATACACTTTCCAACAAGCGTGAGAGAAATACACGAAATATTCCCACACAAATGTATGAAAGGAAACTCTCCAACAATAAATACAATAGAAATTGAAACCTATTACATGACCGCAAATTAAGATAAACCGAAAACGTTGCCTTATCTCAGAACATATTAGACGCCACTTCAAATACAATGCAACGTACGAAAGATAATATACGATGCAACATATATTATTCTACAATCTTTTTCCTGTTTATTTTTAAGATAAAATACGTAACGTACGCTCGAATTCATTGAACTCACAATTGAAAAACCCTTTGTCATATTTTTTCTCTCTCGTCTTCTTTTAATTTTATTTATTCGTATAATATGTTCGTGAATATTTTTTTTCTTTTTTAATTTTTTTTTCCTCTCGACTCGAATTATACGAGCGGGAATTCAAATGTTAGTCGAAATATTTTAATAATTATGCATGTTACCAATTTTTTTTAAATTTTTTATTTTTTATTTATTATTACATACATATACCATATAATATTTACAGACACGATAGTGTTCATTATTACATGCATGTTACCATATTTATATACATATTTATTTATTTATTTTTATCAATTTTTTTTACCATTTTTTAATTTTTCGAGGCACAGCGCAATAAAATTTCTTTTTAGAAACTCAAGTTACCAAAAATAATAAACATACAATTTCAATATTTTTTCGTAAATTTTTATTATGCATATATTTTTTTTGTACTTGTATTTTTTTTGTGTATTTAATATTTTTTTTTATAATAATGATTAATTTATTTTCAGGAAACATGATGAAGAAATTATTCGGTAAAATTTCAGGGGGGTGTTGATACGAAATCCCACCTCATCTCATTCTTCATCATCATCATCATATCATTCCATATATATATGTCACATGTACAGTCTAGTCACGAAGTGTTTCCCCTACTACTTTCAATCGCATATCGCTGTTGCTTCGCCATTTACTTTTTCGTTTGTGAAATATATTTTAGTCGCGAAATAAATGTCTTAAAAGAAGAAAGTCTCAAGTTCTTTTGATCCTCGTTCTGCATACCTCACATCACATACTACTTGCTCTTAACACTTAGCGCTTCTACATTCGTTTACCTTACTAACACATTCAAGTTGTAACACACATATCTTTTATCTCTTAAACTTAGAGATGTGAGCCGTGAGGAATGGTGAGGATCATTGAAGAAAAGAAGAACTCAATTCAAACAGTTACAGAATTATACTAATGATCAACTGAAATACAATATTAGAATAAAATATTGTTAGTACAGAAATATCTGTTGATACGAAATCCCACCTTCTCTCTTTCTTTATCATCATCACGATCATACTTTATATATATATGTCACACGTACACTCTCATCACGAAGTGCTCCCCTACCAATCTCGATCCGATAACGCTGTTGCTTCGCCATTTCATATTTTGTTTGTAAAACATATTTTAGTCCGCAATAAAATGTCGTTAAAGTAAAAAGTCTCAAGTTCTTTCGATCCTCGTTCTGTACGCCTCACATCATGGTAGCCATCACTGCGGTAAAACTTTGAGGAGAGAATTGAAAAATCCTGAATTGATGGATAAATAATTTTTTGAATTAATTTACTGTTGTGCGAAAATTTTTTCATGTTTTCTGTTGAGTAATACACGAAGTATTTACCGTGTTTTTTGAGAAATTTAAACTCGAATTTAATTTATTTTTAATTTTTGAAAAATTCAAAATTAAATTGAAAATTTGAAGCTGAAGTTCCGGACTTAATAACGGCCAATCCTGGAAGTCATCAAACGCTAAATCCAGTAAGGACCGCCAAAGAGATCGTGTGAACAGCCAAAGGAAACCTGCTCCCGTCATCGAGGACTCATCGTAGATCCACACATCGAAGACCCAAATTTTTTGGCCAACTCAAAACAAAATTCAAGCAGGAAGTACAGCAGTAGTCAGCAGAGCAGAGAAAACAGAAATCATTCGTCGACACAACAGAAATAATAAGGTAGAAAATTTCTTTGTAAAGATAATATTTGTTGAAGTTAATTATTTTTCGTGTTTATGCAATTATTGTGTTTAACTGAGGCTGAGAAGAGTAAAATTTTTTAATAATTATTTATGTCCCCTACAATAAATTTGTTTGAAGGAAAAATTGGAGAGTATAATATTGAAAAAGAAGATTTAAAGGAATTGATAAAAAAGTTTGAAGGTGAAAAAGTGATTGATGTAAAAATTGAAACTTATAATTTACCCTACGTTAAATACTTCACAGGCGAGATAATATTAGAATCGTTTGTAATAGATATATCGGGAAGAATTGAAGATATTAGCAGTTTAAAATATATTAAAATTTTAGAATCCTCAGTAAATTATTTTTCGAGCAGGATTTATAGTTCTGAAAAATCGAAAGATAAATTTATGAACAGATTCTTTAATTAATTAAATAATAAAAACTGGATAGTAACGAAATAAATATAAAAAGGAATAGTTAAAAGGAACTAGAAAAAACGAATAAAATAGAAGAAAATTTAATAAAGGAAATTGAAAAAGAGTCTATTGAAAATAAAAAATATATAGCTATAGTTAATAGTGAAAATAGTGTGTTAGGTTTTCGAAAAATCGAAGAAAATATGGCATTCCCCAATGAAATCAAACCCATACAAGCACCGTTGGGAAAAGTATTTAATGGGAAATATTACTTAGACTGGCGTAGGATGATTATTTCAGCCATAAGGGGCGCTGGGTACTACGATATTTTCGGAGAACATGAATTTTTGCAATCATATATTAATCACATAGATGATCTAAATTTTAGACCCGATAAGGATATGATGAATTATTGCAAAATGCAAGATAATGCTAAAGCATTTGTATTAGAAAGAGTGTCAAACAAAATTACCAAACAAATAAGGGACTGTAATACAGCAATTTTAATGTTAAAAAAATTGGATAATATTTATGGCACTAAAACTTCGGTCACAGCTAATATGGCGAAAGCAAAGTGGATAGAATTCAGATTTCAACCTGGTGGAAATATGAAAGGTTTTTTGAAAAAGTGGGATGAATTAGTAACTGACGTAAGAGATAGTGGTAAAGAAGTTACTGAAGTAGAGGAATTGGAAAATTTGCAATTAGCTTTATGCTACGAACAAGCAATTGCAAAAATGCATTTTGAAAATTTACCTTCAAATGAAAAAAATATAGATAACTTTAAAAGAATATTGAGAGAGTACTCTGACCAAAAATTTAGGGATCAGACTTTAAAGAAACAGAATAATAATAATAATAATCAATCAAACAATAATTTTAGAAACAATGGAAATAACAATAGATATAATTATAGGGGAAGATATAATAATTATAGAGGTAGGAATAACTATAGAGGTAACGGCAATGGTCATAATAATTATAGAAATGGTAATAGAAATAATTTTAATAATAATGGTAATGGTAATGAAACAAACCAAAACCAAAATAATAATACGAACAATAATAGCAATAATAATAATAATGGAAATTATAGAGGAAACAATTATAGGGGTAACTCAAATTATAGAGGTAATAACTATAGAGGAAATGGTAGAAATTACAATCAAAATAATACGAAATGTTACAAATGTGGGCAATTTGGGCACATAGCACAAAATTATGGTAATAATAATCCACAACCAAATAATAATAATGATAATACTAATAATAATCAAGGAAATTATTCCCCAAAAACAAATGTAAATCAACCTAGTAATAACAAAAAAGATAATGTGGAACAGCAAGTGAAAATTTCTTGCATGATCAAAAGATTCAATCAGAATAATAACGAATGGTTATTAAATGAATTAATTAATAATAATAAAAATTATGATAATGAAAATTATACAATATTTAACCACAAAGCAATTTTGGTACGGGGCTGCAGAGGTACATCTAACGTCTGATTTTAATAAATTAGTAGATGTTAAAAAATTTGTGACCCCAACAAAATTGCAATGTGCGGGAAAAAATACATTTTTATATGCCACTCATACAGGTAGAATGGTAATCAAAGTCGAAAATTTCAATAAAATTCAGTCATTGATAGAATTGAACGATGTCCATTATGTGCCAGATCTAAACCTAGATATTATTTCAGCAATAAAAATCACAAATACTGGAATAATCAATATCGACCAACTGAAAGATATTGCAAATATATATTTTATTGAAAATGCAGAAATAATTATGACTGCAAAAAAGGAGGAAGGAATTTTTTATATATATTATAATATCGAAAATAATAATAAAACACAAATAGAAAATAGTAATAGGAACCCTCAAAATATAATATGTACCCCAGTCACTCAGAATATAGATGATAAATGGGATGATTTTACAGTAGAACTAGAAATTCAAGATGATGATACGAATACTGAATCACCTCAGGGGGGTGAAAATGAGGAAATAATAGAAGAAAGAAATGAAAATAATATCGATAATAATAAAACACAAATAAATAATAATATTAATAAAAAATTGATAATACATAGGAGGCTTGGGCATTTAAATGCCAGATATCTGCAAAAATTAAAAACTTTAACAGTTGGCATGCCCGAAAATCTAAACTTTAGGGATGAAGATTTTGTAAATTGCCAAATATGTTTTATTGCCAATATCTCAAGATTAGGGCATACAGGAATTAGGACTAAACCAACTAGGAAATTGGAGATAGCGTCCTCAGATATTATGGGTCCGTTTACGCCATCTGTGGCAAACCAAAAATATATTTTAAAATTTTTAGACCATTTTTCCAAATACACTTTTGTCATGCCTATTGCTAATAAAAGCCAAGTGACAAATGAATTTAAAAATATTATAGTATCAATGAAAAACAAATTCCCTGAATACCCTATAGGTACTATAAGATGTGATAATGCAAAGGAATATACAGATACGAAAATAATAAATTATTGTAATGAGGTTGGCATAACAATGGATTATGTGGTACCGTATTCGCCGGAGTTAAATGGTATTGCCAAAAGGCAGAATCAAACTTTAATGAGGAGAGTACGAGCCATGTTAATTGATGCCAATCTTGATATAAAATATTGGTCCTATGCTGTGGTTACATCAGCTTATTTAATTAATAGATCCCCCACAAAAGCAAATGAAGGATTTAAAACACCCTATGAATTGTTCTATGGGAAAAAACCAAATTTAAAAAATCTTAAAGTCTTCGGGGCATTAACATATAGACATACCTATAGAAGTCAGAAGACAGAATGCTACAAAGGCAAAATCAAAATCAAAAAATAAAATCAACCCGAAATTAGCACATAGAGCTGAGAAAAATATAATGATGGGCTATACAAATACGGGATACTGTCTTAAAGACCCCTATAATACAAAATCCTACATTTCATGTGATGTGAAAATGGACGAAACACAAAACATAAAATCCTTATTAATAAATAATAAACCCCTGACAACAGAATCGGCGGATTATGAATACGATTTGGGAATTAACCCAATTATTATGAATATTAATATAAAATACAATAAAATATATATAGAGGATAACATTCCGAAAACCTTTTCTGAAATAAATACAAACCCGTTTAGGGAATACTGGATTATGGCCATAAATGACGAATTTAATTCTCTTGATGACATGAAGGTATGGGAAATAGTAGATTACGATCGCCAAAAACTTATAGATACGAGATGGATTTTCACAGCTAAATTTGATGAGTTTGGAAATTCTAAACCAAAAGTGAGACTTGTGGCAAGAGGTTTTAAAGATCGAACCGAATATGGTATTGCCAAAACCCATGACCCGGTAGCATCAATTGGAACAATAAGATTATTATTTATAGTTAATAAGGAAAAATTAATAATGGTACAATATGACGTAAAGACCGCATATTTAAATTCACCAATTATAAAACCCATTTTTGTAAGGAAACCTGAGGGAATAAATATAAACACCAATCAGGTACTTGAATTAAAAAAATTGATCTATGGATTGAAAACATCCAGCAAGTCGTGGTATGACTTATTAGACACAAAAGTAAAGGATATGGGCTTTGCTAGAACTAAAAGTGATAGGTGTCTTTATACAATAATAAATAATAATGAAAAAATTTATTTTTTAACATATGTGGATGACATTTTAATTGCATCGAACTCACAATTATCCATTACTAAAATAAATGAAGAATTGCAGAAAGACTTCACAATTACCATAATTAATAATCCAAGATTCTTTGTAGGTCTAGAAATAGTAAGAAATATCGAAAATAATACCATAATACTCTCAAAATATAAACATATAGACAAAATGCTAAAGAAATTTGGAATTTCAGAATTAAAAAATACTAATACACCCATGGAAACAGGCTTAAAAATAGATAAAATAGAAAATGGAAGAGACGATACGAAATACAGGTCAATGATAGGAGGGCTATTATATTTAGCAAGACTTACAAGGCCAGACATATTGTTCCCAGTCAATTTTTTCTCCCATTTTCAAAATAATTCTAATGACACACTCTAGAATTACGTAAAAAGAATTTATAGATAAGTCAATACAACAAAAATTATAATATAATATATAAATCGGAAGGGGATGGCATACAGGCTTATATTGATGCCTCATATGCACCCCAAGTCGACGAAACAAATATAGAATTAAATAATCTCAAAAAGGGTAAGTCAATAACTGGATTTATGTTATTTGCTAATGGAGACTTGGTGGAGTGGAATTGCTCTAAGCAAACTATTCACGCCTCATCAAGTACTGCAGCAGAAATAATTGTTGTTTTTGACACCTTGGATACGGTAAAAGTCATACATCATATGAATTATGAAATTTTTGGAGAGAATTGATCGTAGATATAATGGAGGACAATATTTCAACACAAAAAATATGTTCAGGGGGTAGCCAGAAGAAATCGAGGGCCCTAATGATTAAATGCTACTTGATATAAGAGGCATTAGAAGAAAAAATAATATTTTTTAGAACTGTGAGCTCTGAGAATCAATTGGCTGATGTTTTGACAAATCTTTGGACCGTTCAAAATTCGAGAATATAATTGTCAAAATATTAAACGACACTAATATATATACATAATATAATAATAATTCATTTATTTCAAAGTAATAATATGTTCAAAATTTTTCCCTTCAAAGTACAAGTCGTCCCAAGTCCAAATATAAGTCGTAACATGAAAATAATTGCTGAAAAATTAACCTTCAATTATTGCAAAAAATAATACTTAATAAAACCATTTTACTAGAAAATTCTTGCAAGTGATAGATACTCGATTTCTCGAAAATTGCAACAAAGAAAACAGCATTAAAATCGAGCAAGAATAAACCCTACAATTCGCACAATAAAAACCCTATACATTTTCAAACAAGTGTGAGAGAAATACACGAAATATTCCCACACGAATGATGAAAGAAAATCCACCAACAATAAACACAATAAAGATTAAAACCCATTACATGACCACAATTAAGATAAATCGAAAAGGTTGCCTTATCGTAAAACATGTTAGACGCCAGTTCAAATACAATAGCAATACAGGAAAGATAATAAGCGATGCAACGTATATTATTCTACAACCCTCTACATGTCATATTATTTAGATAAGATATGAAACGTAACATTCTTTTAAACTCAACAAACTCGTAATTGGAAATACCTTTGTCAATTTTTTCTTTTTTTTCCTTTAATGTAATATATGTTCGTGAATAATTTTTTTTCCTTTTTATTTTTTTTTCCTCTAGTAGAAATATACGATGAATGAATCATTCGTTACTCATAATACTTTGATATTTTTGCATGTTACCAATTTTTGTACTTTAATAATTTTTTGCATACTACCATATTTTATTTCATATATTAATATTGAATATTCTATGCATGTTACCATATTTATTTATTTATTTATTTATTTATTCAATTTTTTTTCTTCTTCTTCATCTCGAAGCACAGCATAACAAAATTATTTTAGGAACCAAAGTTACCACAATAATGTTCGAATAATACGATGTCAATATTTTTATTTTTTTATTTTTTATTATGCATATATGATTTTTGTACTTAAAATATTTTTTTTTAGAAATAATAATCGTTTTACTTTCAGCGTTGAACATGATGAAGAACTCAAACGGTAAAATTTCAGGGGGGTGTTGTAATGGAAATCCCACCTTCTCTCTTTCTTCATCATCATCACGAACACATTATATATATATATGTCACACGTACACTCTCATCACAAAGTGCTTCCCCTACTATTCTCAATCCGATAACGCTGTTGCTTCGCCATTTCATATTTCGTTTGTGAAACATAATTTAGTCGCTAATAAAATGTCATTAATGTAGAAAGTCTCAAGTTCTTTCGATCCTTGTTCTGTACGCCTCACATCACAATCTACGCTAGCTCTGCCCTTAACCGATATTTATTTTATTCTGAGAATGTTTTTTTGTTACTCAATAATATATCTCTGCAACTGTTGTCTCTTGTTCATTTTTTATTCTCGTACACTCACCTTACATCAAATATGAAATGTGTTGTAGCGGAAATCCCACCTCATCTCATTCATCATCATCATCATCATCATCATCATCATCATCATCATCATCACCAGACTAAATATATATATATATATATAAGATCTGAAAGATCTTACAAGAACGAAGTCGGGAACGAGTCGAAAGAATGCTTTATTTTTAATCAAAGAATTCAAAACGAAGATCGTTTCCGAAGTAAAGCTAGTATAGCGGAATTATAAGCGAGAAGGTAATGAACACGGCAAAAGCGTGTATGCACGAAGCAAGCTGAAAATGGGGAAACCGAGGTCAGCGTACGTAGGTTCAAACAGAGAGTGAATAAACGGTTACACATAAACGAAGTCGGTATATCGGAGATACAGGAACAAACGTGAAAAATAAGAAAGCGAGTAAATGGAAAGAGAGGAAACAAGAAGGAACACGGAGACGACTATGTGACCGGTGATTCTTACATATATATGTCATATGTTCCACTTCTTTCACAAATCATTATCTCTACATACAATTATCGCTAGCACTTCGCTTCGCCATTATATATCATATTATATTTTATTCTTGCATAATGTTTTAGTCTGCATATTATATTCGTTTTAAACTGATGTCTTGTGTTCATTTCTAGTCCTTGTACTCACAACCTCACATCATGGTAGCTATCACTGCAGTTGAATACAAATGTCAAAAGACTCAGTAAAAAAATCAAATGCAGACATAATTGAATTTTTAATGTGATTTATTTATTATGTGAAAATTTTTTTTTGAATTTTCTGATGTAAATGCACACAAACTACTGTCGTGTTTTTCGAGTATTTTTAACTCGAATTTTTGATTTTTTTCTAATTTTTCAAAATTGAAAAATAAAAGTTAAATTGTTCCTGATTTACTAATGGCCGGTCCTGGTAGTCATCGAACTACAAATCCAGAAAGGACCGCCAAAGAATCCAGAGAACTACTAATCGTCATTATCCGTTCCCATCATCGAAGAATCCACTACAACTCTACATATTGAAGACCATCATCTTTTGGGCCAACACCATTTCAAAATTTCAACGAAGAAGATGTCAGCAAATTTGGAGATTGAAGAATATCAAGAAAACATCGCACAGCATAAATCACGGGAAAAATTATATATAACAGGTAATATATATAGAAATTGATTATTTTTGTGACTGTAGGTTATTGTGTTTGAAGTACTGAAATTTTATACATGTCCCAATATATTAATATAGAAGAAAAAAGGATAGGAAAATTTAGATTAGAGAAGGAAGAATTTAATAATTTGATTAAAAAATTTGAAGGAGAGAATATTGTAAATTTAAAATTTGAAACTTATAATTTCCCATATTATATATATTTTACTGGGGAAATAATATTGGAGTCTTTTAGTTTAGATATTTCTGGTAGAATAGAAGAAATTAGCAGTGAGAAGTATCTTAAAATTTTAGAATCATTCCCAAACTACTTTACATCGAGAATTTACAGTTCACCCGAGTCAGAAAAGAAATTTATAGATAGGTTTTTTAATAATAATTAATAAATAAAAATAAAAGCTGATATATCAGATATAGAATAAATAACAGATAGTGAACAAGAATATGAAAAAAGACTAGAAAAAGAACAAGAATTAATAAACAAAATTAAAAAAGGATTACAAGAAAATAAGAAATACACAACAATAATTAATAAGGAGGAAAGTGTGTTAGGTTTTGAAATAATAAAAGAAAGAATTATGGCTACCTCAAATGAAGTAAAACCCATTCAGGCACCCTTGGGGAAGGTCTTCAACGGTAAATATTATTTTATTGGAGGATTCAATAAAACAGTAATTAATCACGAGAAGAATATATTTTGTATGTTCACCATACGAGATACAGAACAGAAGTGAACTCATCTTAACGTGAGTTCCTGACATACAGAGTTTACATGATTACGTGAGGTCACACAGAAATATTATAGTACGTATTATTAACTGTAGAGTGTACCAAGGTGGAGATGAGATAGGTCCATCATATATAGCTGGAATTCTAACACTCCCTCGACATCTTCTTGATTATTCTGCCATCATTGAATTTCGTAGGCTAACGAATTAACTTTGTATTCACGTAGAGAAAGTTGTCACTAAGAGAAAATTATTGAAGGTAATTACGTACCTAACACACAGTTGAATATTTCTTGAATTATTTGATTGAAGAATCGTCACTAAGAAGTAATTAGTCATTGTAATAATAATAAACGACATTAATTTTATTCACAACCAACATATATATGTACATATCACGACATTATTAGGTATTATTGAACACATCAATTTTACAGCAGTTAAATTATAATGTTGACTAACAGGAACTTTTTCAGCGAAGTGGAACTAACCGTATTTCTTAAGCTTTTATTCACCTCGTCTTAACAACATACGATTATTAGACGTTCGGAATGCTATTAAATAAAAACACATCGAATAATTCAATTAGTAATATTCATAATTACGTTACGGAAACTTTCAAATAATGGTCGAGGAAGAGCTTTTGTAAATATATCAGCCAATTGTCCCTTTGTAGGAATCCATTTTATATCGATTAATTTTTGAGAATATACTTTACAGACATACTTATATTTTAATTTCACTAAGTGTCTTAATGCTTTGCACTGACCAGATTTTACAGCTTCAACAGTAACTTGATTATCTTCAAAAATTATAGGACTAACCTTTTGTTTTAATATTTTTGAAGACAAATTTGACAAATATATTACGTCTTTACTAGCTTGATTTAACGCAATATATTCGGCTTCCCTAGAAGAGGTAGCAACACATTTTTGTCGTTTGGTACCCCAAGCTATTGAATCACCAAATATTTGAATTAAATAGCCTGATGTGGACAAACCATCTGGATCAGTCATGCCTAAAGAAGCATCACTGTAATAAATGAAATTATGACCATTACCTTCAAAGTATATTCCAAGGTCTTTAGTTCTTTTTAAGTATTTCAACACACGTTCAACTTTAATCCAATCGTAAATGTCATAATTATTACATTTACGAGTTAATGTATTCACACAGAAAGAAATATCAGGTCGAGTACACATAGTTAAATAGAGAAGAGCACCAACTACTTCTCGATATGGAATATGATGTTTTAAGTTCAACATTGTTTCAATTTTAGGTTCATACTTAGCTTTTCGATCCACTTGATTAGTGACCATAGGAGTATCGCACTCCTTACAGTCTTTCATGCCATACTTAGACAATAAAGACTCGATGAAACCCTTTTGTGACAAACACATTTTTCTTTGATTTTTATTACGATTAATTTCAATTCCTAAATACTATTTAAGTTCACCCATAATTTTAAGCTTAAATTCTTTATTTAAACGACGTTGAGTTTCTAAAATTTTATCTTTATTATTTCTGGTAATAAGAATATCATCGACATACGCAACAATTATCACAAAGGTAGAATTTCTTTCCCAATAATAAATGTTAGCTTGACCTTCATGGACGATAAATCTCATGTCGGACATAGCCTTTTTGAAACGAACATGCCAGCGTTTGGGATTAACCCGAAGACCATACAAAGATTTCTTTAATTTATATACAGGTGTGCGCTTGAACTCATCGGATTTATTAACACCATCAGGAATTTCCATGTAAATATCTTTCTCAAGTTCACCATTAAGGAATGCTACATCTACATCAGTTTGTATAACATCCCACTTTAATTTATTTGCAATTGCTAATATAGCTCTGACTTCAGCAATACCTAAAGTTGGAGCATATATTTCAGAATAATCATATACATTTTTATCTTTATAGCCACAACTTACTAAGCGCGCTTTAAAAATAATATTACCATTTCCTTCAACTTTTCTAACAAATATCCACCTAGAATCAATTGTTTTAGTATACTTAGGTCTTTTAACATAGTCCCAAGTATCACTATCTTTTAAGGATTTTAATTCTTTATCTATTGCTTTTAACCACTCAGATTTATTTTTACATTTGAACACATCATCTAAATTTTCAGGTACTTCATTTAATTTACACATCATAGAAAAATACTTCTTTTAAATTACTTCAGGTTTATCTTTAGGATTAATTATTTCTAACTCATTTTCAATTTTAGACTTACTGAAAGTTGTATCACTGAATTTGACTTTTTTACTTTTGGACACATAGACAATTTCTTTATCTAAATTACGTTTATTTGAGCTATTTTTATTTTGGATTAGATTGTCCTAAATATCTCCTGCAAAGTCAAGTTCAGGGACTTGTTCATTTTTGTCCCAAGTATTAGTATCAAAAGTAGGGAAACCATTTTTCGAAAAATAATGTAACGGAAATTTATCTTTGAACATTACAGATTCTGAAAATTCAACATCACTACATTTATGTAATTTACCTGTTGTTGGATTTAAAAGTTGCCACGATTTAGCCTTACATCCGACAAGAATATACAATTCTCCACAGCCTTCTAACTTTTTAACATTTTGTTTTTCATACGATATTTTTCGGTATGCCACACAGCCAAATCGATGAATATATTTAATTGTAGGAACTTTATTCCGAAGTAACTCATATAGGGTTTTAAATCCCAACTTTTTGTGAGGTAACCTATTGTGAATATGAACAACTTGGTTTAACGCAAGTTCCCAAAACTCAATAGGTAGACCACTATCAATGAAAAGAGCTCGAACTTTCATAAGTAAAGTTTGATTTACTCTTTCTGCCACAGCATTAAGTTGAGGAGTATCAGGAGGACAAGTCTCGACAATGATACCCTCATTTGCAATAATTTTATTCATAGACACACTCATATATTCTCAACCACCGTCGATACGTAAATAATTAATTTTAGCTGAGCTATCACCAAGATTTGCTCGCATTACTTTTAGATACTCTACAAAATTTCAGCCAGACAGGTTTTATCTTTAATACTGAACATCACAGTATATCTAGAAAAATCATCGGTAAAAGTTATTATGTAAGAGCTTTTCTGCCATACTCCTATTGGTTTTATTGGGCCAATTAGATCGGAATGAACTCTTACTAAAGGTTTTGATACGACATCACGCACAGCTTTATGAGGACGTTTTGTTATTTTTGCCAAATTACATGCTTCACAATCTTTAATTTCGTCTGCAAAATTAATATTTTTGAGAAATTTAAAAATTTTCTTTGCTTTTTCTAAGTAAGCGACTGACGCATGTCCAAGTCTTAAATGATAAAGAAGACCTAACTTCTTACGAATACTTTCTTTGTTGAACTCAGCTATTTTCTTTAATTCTTCGATTGTAATATTAGCACCAATATCTAGAAATTCTTCTAGACTTTCATCATCAAGCTTTTGAATATTTGTATACCCTTGAGTTGAAATATAATCATGATCATGGTCATTGTCTTGACTAACATTTTCATTTTTTGACTCTGACCATACATCATGAATTTGAGCATAATCATGCTCTTTATTTATTTGTTGCTGACTAACAGCTTCTTTTTGTTTTGTCACACAGACTTTTTCATTATTTTCACTAATTTTTAAATCTATAATCCAATAATTTTGAAATTTATGTCCACACAGAATAATTTCGCCAGTTTTCTTATTTATTATTTTACACTCAGTATTTGTAAATATTGCATTGTAACCTAGTTTCATTATTTTATGTAACGAAAATAGATTATCACTTATTTCTTTAGAATAATTTATGTTTTTCAACTCAAGTGTATTACCACTAAGATTTTTCACAAAGATAGAACCTTTATGAGTTACGTATAAATTTGCAACTTCATTTTTATTAGCGCAAGAAATGATTTTCAGTTTCTTTAATTTTTGAATATTTTTCATAAATTTAAGATCGGACACAAAGTGATTTGTAGCTCCTGTATCACTAAGAAAACAAATTTCATTTCTCGGCTGTTTATTAATATACATACACTTAGTAAATTTTGATTTGGTTCTTAAAACCATCGCTTTACCTTTCGGGTTTGGAGACTCACTCCTAGACAAACTTGAACTTTTGGACAAACCAGAACTTGACGTTGATGAGGATGATGACGAATGTCTTCTCGTAGAACGAGCACCATGTCGTTTGCTTTTCTTATGGTGCTTGTTTGAACGCTTGGATTTATGATACGACTTATGTCGTTTCTCCCTTTGTTCACTTTTGTTGTGGAACTGACCAGATATTTTGTTTGTTTCAAACTGACCGGAAGAATCGTTAATAGGCTCTAGTCTAGTGGTGGCTTTACATTCCACCGCTAGATGACCACGCCTATTGCACTTATAGCACTTACAAGTAGCTAAGTCAAACTTATTCGCTTCATTACTTTCTCCTGCAAAATCAAACTTTTTATTAAAATTGCCACTAAGTCTTTTTCTTTTAAAATTCGGATTATTAAATTTAGCTGCCTTAGCCGCAGCTTTATCTAACTTATAGGTATTATTTCGTTCTTTTAATAACATTTCTTCTTCTAATGCGATGCCTTTAGCTTGTTCATAAGTAATATCACACAGAATTTTACTATTAGGACCAACCTGTTTACGATCTTTACATTGAATTCTAATATTCGGAAATGGAATTATCATATGATTTAGGAAAGCTTCGAGCTTTCGTTCTTCAGACCAACCGTTATAATAAATTGTTAACTTATGAGATATATAATTCCTTAAATTCTTTCAACTATTCTTTTAATTCTATATTTTTAGGATTAAAAGTTTTCTGATAGATTTGAGTTATGTATGTGTCGCACACACAACCTTTTGGTTCTTTCATATGTTTAATTTTGAGGAAACACACTGTAGGATCAGATTCACCAAAAATTAATTTTCTATGAGTTTTGTCCAGCCATTCACACAGAGTGGCTCGGGCGTCAATTTTAAGCTGAGTTTGATTTTCCTCTAAGCGAATAGGATTATTAATATCAAAAACATTTTTAAAATCAAAATGAGAAATATACATACTAAATTGATCATACCATAGCCGGAAACCGGTCTCCTCAGTTAATTTAACTGGAGTAATACGAACCTTGGTTGAAAAATAATAATTATGGTTATCCTTACCTCATGGCTCCGAATACAAATAATGGATACCAATATTTCATCCACGATGTTGAATTGGGAGGTGTCTTTCCTTCTCTGCCACCAAACGGTCTTTTTCTTCCGCACTTTGGAATGCTTGATCTCTCCTCTCGATCATTTCTCGCATTCGACGTTCATTTGCTTCTTGAACTCTTTTTCTCTCTTCTTCTTCTTCCTGCTCTATTAGTTGCTGTTGTTGTTGTTTGTCTCTACGACGTTGCTCCGACTCACGGGCTCTGTCCCCGTGCAAACGCTTTTGCACTCTTTCGGCCATTACCTGATCCACGCATATTTGGTGTTGTCTTTGTGCCTTTGCAACTGAGCTTTCCCAAGGCTGCTGTTCTTCATTTGCAACTTCACGCTCTTTTCTCTCCTGTTCATCCTCGCAAGTTTCTTCTTGGATTGTATCCAAGCTCGTTTGGTTCGTCACCGGACGATAACTTGGAATTGGCGGAGCTACGACACATGTAGGTTGTACTTCAGTTTCATTTTGCGATCGAATTACTGTAACTGTTTGTTGCTCCTGCTGATTTTGATTTTCACCAGCAAGAATTTGGGCATGTACGACTAATGTTTCTTGAGGTTGCGAAGATTTTGATTGCACTACATGTGCAAACGATCTTGTTGTGGACACACCAGAGATTTGGGTTGTTTTCAATTTTGTCGTGGACACACCGGCATTATGCTCCTGCATAATTCTTTTGTTTCGTTGACGAGCAGTTTCTTGAGTAAGATCAACTTCCATGGGAGCTGAAGTTGATTTACTCACCGTGGTGGACAAACCGATATTTTGTGGTAATGTGGACTGACCTGAGTTTTGCATTGATACGGACTGACCAAAATTTTGCGTTGTTACCTGACTAACAGGTTCTACTTGACGACACGCCTCAGATCTTTGATTTTCTATCAAGATATTTTGGCATATTTTCAAGTAATCCTCAGTTACGATTGCAGCTAAATTAATGTCATTTGCCATGACATTTTCAATGGCCTTTTTGAATTCAGCCATTAATTTAACCTTTCGCGACGCACGCTCCATTTTGTAATCCATTCTGGCATAAGTAGGCGCCAACGGATTTAAGTTCGAACTTACGGAATGCTGAGTGTTAGATGAACTGAATAATGGTTGAGCGGTCGAACTAAATCGTATTTTGGTAACTTTGTTGACTAGAATTTGGTAACAAATGTAATGGCACGATAAGCCCTGGAGGTGGGGGAACATTTTCATTCGCCATCTGATTTAGCGGTATCTGGTATAACAATAAATATCTTATTATTTGTAATGTTTCATGATCCATATTCATTTTATTTTATTAAAATTAAAAAAAAAAAATAAGATGTACTTTTAGAAATTTTTTGTAACGAACACTCACGTTTTCAATTTTGAATGAACGTTGATCAAAATTACTACGCAGAACTGACTGTTTGTTTTAGTGGTAGTAAGTCAGTTGATTTTTCCAGCCAATCAGGGTTCAGCAGGGTTCATCAGTGAATTCATCAGAATTGACACCGCTGGACACACCAATACAAACACAATAAATTACGTAATTACTACCCTTGACACTAAGTCTGAAATCTTTCGGACTAACCGTATTTCAAGATTTCTTTATTACGGGTAATTATTCTGACCATACAGGTATAATAATAATTCAGAATAATAATTATTGGAAACACATTCCTTTAATTATAATTACGTAATTTAGCGTCTGTCACCCTTAATGCTAAGCTCCCGATAATGGCGTCTTTTATTTACGTGCAACAAATGCGTATTTAAATCACAAAGAGAAAATTTTTACCATGACACACATGGAATATTGTACCGTTTTGAACATGAAAGATGGCTTCTTTATACACCTCTCTTCTGCTCCTGCCATCTTTTATGTCTGCGCACTTAGCTTAATTTCATTTATTCAACCACCACGTGTGTGGCATATTTGCCTAAACTTATTACATAGTTATTTTTTGACTGACAACTGACATACGTCTCAGACACACTGAAGGACGTTTTTCGGAAATTCGTAGACACACTTTATTTTCTAAATTGTTACTAAGACCACAATTAATTATATATCACTTAGAAATTCAATGATTATTACTTACCCTTATGGTCCTTGTTTTGTATCTGGACGTAAACTTTACCGATGCCAGACTATCACAGGATTCTTATCCACAATACTTAAAATACACTTTATCACTATTTTATTGCACGAGAATCTAAATTATTATTATTAATTAACCTTTCGATGCTACCATATTGGAGGATTCAATAAAACAGTAATTAATCACGAGAATAATATATTTTGTATGTTCACCATATGAGATACAGAACAGAAGTGAACTCATCTTAATGTGAGTTCCTGACATACAGAGTTTACATGATTACGTGAGGTCACACAGAAATATTATAGTACGTATTATTAACTGTAGAGTGTACCAAGGTGGAGACAAGATAGGACCATCATATATAGCTGGAATTCTAACATATTTAGATTGGAGAAGAATGATTACTTCCGCAATCAGGGGAGCTGGGTATTACGATATATTTGGGAAGCATGAATTTCTGAAACCATATATAACTCATAGCGATGATTTAAATTTTAGACCCGATAGTGAAATGATTAATTATTGTAAAATGCAGGACATTGCTAAGGCACTCGTACTTGAAAGGGTCTCAAATGATATCACAAAACAAATAAGGGACTGTAATACAGCTATAATGATGCTTAAAAAACTTGATAATATTTATGGCACAAAAACATCCATAACAGCAAATATAGCCAAAGCTGAATGGATGGAATTCAAATTTCAACCAGGCGGCAATATGAGAGGATTTAAAAAAAAATGGGATGAACTAGTAACGGATGTCAGAGATAGTGGAAAGGAAGTAAGTGAGGATGAAGAGTTGGAAAATTTGCAGTTAGCATTATGCTACAAACAGGCATTAGCCAAGATGCAATTTGAGAATTTACCTGTAAGAGAAAGAAGCATTGATAATTTTAAAAGAATATTGAGGTAAGATGCAGATCAAAAATTTAGAGATCAAACACTTTGAAAACAAACTCAAAATAATAATAATAGGTACACAACAAAATAATTATAAAAATAACTCTAATTATAACAATATAATAATTATAGGGGTAGATATAATAATTTTAGAGGTCCTAATAATTATAGAGGCAATAATAATAGTAATTATGGAAATGGGAATCAGAATTATAGTTCCAATAACACGAATCAAATAATGTCCCCACAGTTACCTAACTCTTAAATATAAAATTGTGCTAAAAGTCTTTAAACTGAAGTTTAAGCGAACGGAGATTATAGTGACTTTGTGAATATGGGTCTAGTGTAAGTATTGTATTTTTGTAATTGTTAAGTAAAATAAATCACTACAATTTATTTTCGACTAGGTTTTATTGTCGATGGTTTTTTAAATTCGTTATAATTTTTTTTTTAAACGTGTTTAAAGCAACTAGAATTGATTGTGCTTAAACTCAATGATTCGATATTTTTCGATTTGTGAACGGTGGAAATTGGATCGTCTGAAGCTGTAAGGCGTATCAATTTTATATCAACATCACTTCTGTCAAATTTTGCCATAGGAAATCGATTTCAGACCTGGATTGTCTGATACTGTAAGGGGTATATTTCTTGCTGAAAATTCATCGTCTGGAATTACATTTTTTCGCGTCTGAACTTCCATTTTGGTGCGCTGAATCAATTTCTTCAACATCGATTTGTTTCCTGGTCGCACAATTGCAGTACCTATAACCTGAAATTTTTTTCGACCTTGAGACACATAAGTTCATGAATTGTCAAATTCGCATGAGTGATTCCAACTTTCGTTTACACCGCATGTTCTCGCACAACAAAGTTCCATTTAGTTAAACTTTGGAGTGGTCATAAGTCAATGGCATTTTAAGCTTTAAGGGTAATATTCACTTCGATAATTTTGATATTTTTCTTGTATGTACTGTACCTTTGATTGATGATACTTACTGGGTGATGATTTGAGACATTGAACATAATATTGTGAAAAGAGGTCAATGAAAAATTGTTTTTCAGTTGATCATTTGCAGTGGTTTTAATCGCATTTTTCATCATATTTTTTAACAGTTAATTCAGGATATTTGGTGGTTTAGATGAACAGAATTAATTTGTGGTTTATAAGTGAAAAATAAGAATCAGGTTTATTTAATTCCCTATGGGATTATACATTATTTGTCACACAACTTGTCTAGGTTGTATTAGCATCGAGAGGTCAAGACTTGGTGAAATTGAACATTGCTTTCAAGGACGAACTTATTAGAGGGGTTAACATCCAAATAGTTGATGGCCCATTTTACCAAATTTTTTATGGTAAAATCATTCTCAAAACTTTTTTAATTGAGATTAATGGAATAATTGATATTGTAGATGATAAAAATTTTGCATCCTTTTGGAATATATTTCGAAATTACTTTTTTGGGCCACCACTAGCTTCTCTAGAGAACTTCCTTTTGTTTCTTAAAAGACTAGAAAACTCAGACGAACCTGGAAAAAATCAGAGCTAAAAATAAAAAATAAGTAAGTACTTAGTTATTTTCTGCTTTAAAAAATATATTTTTGAATACATAAAATTCATGCTTGAACAAAAATTTTTTTTCATGTTCATGCTAAAACATAAAGATAAAAATCTTGCAGGTTCTGATTTGGACAAATTTCCTTCATCCATTCAAATTGTTAGGATTTATCTAGAAGATAATTTAGATAAAGAACCTTTTGTTATACCATCTTCAAGTTTCAACATTGAATCTATGTTCACACATGAACCTTTTTGATGAATACTTATAAAATTTCATTTCAATTCTTGGACTTAGAATATTTTTTTGAAATTAAATTTAAATTTTTTCATTTTTAATTTTTGGATTTTCAAATAATTAAATTTTAAAATTTTCCATTTACTACTCAAGACGTTTCAAAATTACCAGCTACTCGAAAGGATTTCCACCAAGCTTTGGTTGACATAGTCAACAACAGAACCCAAGGTTATAAGATAGTTATAAACAGGGTTACTTACTGGTGCAATAACTTTGGAACATCCAAATATGCCTGCTACACCTGGTGCTGGTATTGGAGTGTGCAACTGATTTGGAGAGACAATAGAATGTCAATATAGAACCTTAATTAGTTCCAGATGAAACAATAAGACCTATTCAAGATCCTTCTGGAAAAATTTTTGCTGGAAAGCATTATTTGGATTGGAAAAGAATGATAGTTTCTTTGATTAGGGGTGATGGTTATTGGGATGTTTTCAGAAAACATAAACAACTCCAATCCTATATAGAAAATTTTTATAATTTTAATTTCAGACCCCAATCCAATATAGCCAAATCCTACTTTAAAAAATAAGATGGTGCAAAAGCTTTCATCATGGAAAGGATATCATATAAATGGTAGGTACAGTACTTTTTCAACAGTCTGTAACTCAGCCCCTATGATAATTATAAAAATAATGTGTGGAAATAAATTTTTAACAAATCAATTTTATGTTGGTATACATTGTTTTTTTTATTTTTGTTTTTTTTTTTTAGTAAATACCTACTTAATATTTTATGTCATTTAGCAATAATTGAAAAAAATTAAAAATAGTCAAACATTGTAGCCAATTATGGTTTAAGCACTGAGAACACATGGATTAAGTATTTATAGGTATATCATTTGATAAGAAACCCATCCTAATAGTTATATTTTACTATAAAACCTTTTGAGATAATAAATTCCATTTTATAACCAAGTACGTGTACAATGAATAAGATAAATTGGTTGCAAAAAAAATTGACGGATTTCGTGCAACAGGTTACATGGTATTAAAATTACTATCCAAGAAAATTAATTAAGATTCATGTTTACATGACAAGAAGTGAGTGCCAATTTTGATAATTTTATGGTTACGACATTTTATGAATTAAATATTCTTTCATAAATAACTAACTTTTTCCATTTTTTAGGGAGCCACAATACTTCAGAAATGGAGAGCCCAAGTTCTAAGGAAAGATAGAGAAATTTGAGGTGGCTTTGATTTCACTTGCAAAAAGCATTTCACTGTTAATAAAATTGTGAAAAATTATGAATTGCTGATAGTAAATGGGGATCACTTTACCATACCCAGATGTTACTCAAGATTATTACCAGATGCAATACCGGTAGTCTTTTTCAATTGTCTGAGAGAAGAATAAATGCAGAAAACACCAACTGAAAGAATTGTTTCTTTTGTAGATCATGTAGAATTACAAGATAATTGTACTGATAACATTCAAGCAGTAAAATATACAAGGGCTTGTGACCAGAACATTTTAGTGATTATTGGTTTCAGGGAAATAATAGAGAAATATACTGGCTACTGATTAATGATTATTGATTAAAAATAAACTTATTTACTTACCTATTGGTTATATTGTTCTTGTGACCCAAACATTTTTCAATAGTTGTTAGTTATTGGTAAAAAAAAAAAAAAAAAACTATAGAAAATAACAAAAAAAATATTTTCCGTAGGTCAAATGATCAATATTCGACAATTTTCCATTAAATAATTGGTAATTTTTGAGAAAATGATTGATAATATCGATATTTTAAAAGAACCAATTCTTTCTAGTTATTGTTCAGGTTAATGGTTTCATTATTTTATGGAAATTGCTCATTGGTTCTTATAGTCTGTTCAAAATAAAAAGTACCAGGTGGGCAGAGTTTCTTTCCCACTATTTGATAGCGATAAAGACAAAATGCTATAACCAAAAATTATTTCTTGATGCATTCGCATCATGTCAGCCTGTATGAGAGCATTTTCCCCTTTTCACCCACACATACTGGCTCTTTGTGTATTGCAGGTGGTGAATGGTGCATCTTATTTTGAACAGACCATAGTTATGTAAAATATTTTCATATTGTTCTTCACTTTCCAAACGAATGATGTCAATTTTTTTTGGTTTTTTGGGTAATAGTTCTGGTTATTATTGTGATTACAAACCCTACTACACCATATTACCTGTATATTTACAAATATACATGCAAAATAAGAGTACATAAATGCAACTAATCTTTCATTTCTATACTTCTAATTAAATCTGATATTTTAATTTGAAGTAGAGTGAAAACATGAACAGAACAGCTATTGATGAAGATACTGTAACACATATTTTCTTCTATTTTTAATTATGACGAACAACATTCGTTAAAACTGTTTCAAATACCAGAAATACAGGTATTTGACTATAATCTAAACATCCCACAACTCTTTTGTAAACAATCTAAAATTACCCATCCAATATACTTTGAATATAGGAATCCTGTCTCCATATTCAGTGACCTAAATATGCCCGTCCCTCAACTATATTGCAAGTCAGCATCCCTACCTCACGTAGTCTATTCACCAGTACACTTATGTACCCTGAATGGGTATATAAACCTTAGTGACAATACAATCAATGTTCAGTTACTGGTTCATTTGTTTACTTACTTAATGTACAGTTTAATAGACGATTCTTGTCTAAGGGCTTAACCCAATGTTGATGAATTATTTGTGTTTGAAATATTATTGAATGTAACAAAGTATTTTTTTAGTAAAACTATTAAACGTACCAATTGTATGTTCTGTATATGGGTGCTTTCTCGCAGTGGACCATCATACATTGTCAGTGGAAAGTAAATTCAGAAGTGTCAAATTTTTCCTTCAAACTTGCAGATATGCAATCACTCATATACCTATGTATAATTAGTTGCATACTCACAACTTATAAGGCCAAACTACAGAAACATGCCCATCATCTCTCATCTATTGAGTCAGGATGTTGGTTACAAGTTCTAATAGTTAATGGTACCAAAAACCCAGTTCTGAGTCAATTTTTTGGGGGATTTTATTAATTTTTATAAGTTCTTAAAACTTTAAATTTTGAGGATAGGTCATTTACCTGTTTACAGAACAAAATATTATTATTATGTCTCAAGCGTAAATTTGAAATTTGGTTTTTGGGCTATAAAAACCAAACTCAAGAAAGCAAATCAAAAAATAAATAAAATATTAGGGCAAGTACGTAACGTACACTGAGATAAAAAATATCTAGGCCGTGCCCAGTGCTGATGAGAGGGGGAAAGGAGGGATTCCACAGGGCCCAGACTTTTTGAGAAGGCCCTCAATTCTTCAAAAGTTAAAACCAAATTACAGGATAAAATGGCATTTGAAATTTGATGGTAGAGGAAAAGAGGCATAAAAGGGCCCATATTTAAATTAACCCAAGCCCATGTAAATAACTTTGCCAACATGACGAATAAACGACTGAATGAGAGATTAAAACATTAAATTGGTGTCTGTCTGGCGCAACCACGTGTGGTGAAAGTGAAAGACAGTGAGAGGAAAAGAGACAGAGTGAGAGAGAAAATAAAACATGTGCAATCACTAGTGATCTTCCTTTAGGTTTGCTATGGTGTATGTATGTATTACTCTAATCTCTAATAAAGTGTAAATGGGTGCCCAACAGGCAACAGTGAGACAAAAACACTAAAAAATAAAACAAAACGACAAAAATTGCATGCTAGATGTTATACACATTTGACACTGGCTAATGCACAATAAAGTACACATGTACTGACATATACGTATGAGTTATAGTGGCCTTAGCCGCTAGTCTGTTTAACGTCCATGAGACAGTAAAATACGTTGTCACACTCCTCCTCACCAAAGTGTAACTGTCTGGCGACCGCCACGACTCCAGTATAGTCTCCAGCGCCCTGTGCGCTGTTGCCAAACATACTGCGCCTGGTGTATGCGCAGTAGCTCGTGTCTATATCACAATACTGGGGGCGGTGTACACCAAGCTGATCTTCTGAGACCAGTTTATCAGTTTTTGACTTGGTCTGAAAAAGAAATTTACCTTTTCAGGTAAAAACATACATATAATATAAATTTTATTGAAAAAATAAAAAAACAGCTTATACTATATACTAAGACTTAAAATATAAACAAAAGTCAAAAACAAATTATTATAATAATAAAAAAATTTAAATATAATTAAACTTTTTATGTTTAATGTCTTTTGTCCACAAACTGCTGGACATTGTTTTGTAGGAACAGTTATTGTTGGCCATAATGGAGCGATTCTGTGAAAGGAATAGTAGGAATTAGCAAGTTTGTATTTAGAATTTAAAGTGTACTTAAAAACTATTTAAACTCTAATTGGTTGGATCGATCCACTGACACTGGTCATTTGCTTTCACCATAAGGGAGCTAGACAACAATAATGAGATATAACATACTCTTAAGTCAGTTAGAAGGGTAGTAAAAGGTGCCAATTTCCTTTTATAATCCTCCGGTTGCTTAGTGTAGTATGTATTTTCAGATCAAGTGATATGACTAAGTTTCAACCTGAGGTAGTGGGTACTTTGTCATTACTATTTAGTTCCAAAAGTGCTAAAAACTTTATGGGTCATGTAACAACCTTTGAACTAGGTAGTAAAATATCTGCATGACGGATTTTACCATCACGAGAAGTGTTCAGGTTTACAATTTTGGCAATTTTGTAAATACCTGGTTTTGTCATATAATCCAGAACATGGACTATATCACCAATCTTTGGTTCAAATGTTACTGTTCGATATACATTATCTACACCTTTGCGAACTTTATCTTTCAGGTATGGGAGATACAATCCTTTCCAGGTGGCCCAAAGTTTGGTGAGCAAATCTTGATCAACTTTCCATAAATTTTGTAAAGTTTTTGTTGTTGGAGTTATTTCATCCAAAGGTTTATCAAGATCTAATGTGAATACATGGAAGTTAGCGTGTAAAAAGTTAGCAGGGGTTAAAGTCCATTGTTCAGCATCATCAACAGCTGGACATAATGGTCTTTCGTTCATCATAACTTGAATATTTTTAAGACTAGCTTGAAAATTAAGTTGATGATGAGCGTGATGACCCATTACTCGATAGAACATTTGTTTAAAAATTCCTATGTCTTTCAAACGAGGCACCATACCACGAAGCTTTCGCAGGTAAAGTGCCACGTTATTCCTTTTTGGTTTAGTTGATCGTGAACATTTTTATCTGAAATAAAGGTGTCCCAAAATTTTGGTAAAAATGTTGCGATTAGTGTGAATTGTGCTGCATTGTCAGACAATATCACTTTTGGTGTGCCACGATCAGCTAAGAAAGTTTGTAAAGCAATCCATATTTCACTCGTATTTAAAGACGAGAGTGAAATAAAGTAGACTGCTCTTGTTGAAAGACAAGTGAATATCAATATCCACATTTTGTATATTGTTAACGTTGGGGTTGCCAGTTCCCTTTTCTTTTTTGGTAAATATTGGTCAAAGACCGCAAAAGGTCCAAAAACATCAATTCCTGTATAAGTGAACGGATGAGAAAAAGGCATGAGTCTAAAATCTGGCATGGCCGAATGCGTTGGTTGCGCAAAAGGTCTTTTGTCATGTTTCTTACAAAGTATGCAGGCTCCTTTTAATATTTTTGGAAGAACTTGCATTGCACGAGGTACAAAATAGGTACGGCAAAAAGCTGCCATGGTGAATTTGATTCTTGTGTGACAATTCAAAGTATGTACATTTAATAAAATCAGTTTTGTTAAATGAGATTTTGAATGTAATAATACTGGAGATAGTACATCTTTGGTAAATGGTGTTATGGGTATATAATTTCTGAGTCTGAGTAATCCAGACTCATCCAAAACTATATGAAACTTGTCATATGTCACATAATCTGGTGGATTAGGTGACAATAGTGTTATGAACAAATCAGAAAAATATTTTTTTTGATCTGCATATATAAAACACAATAAAGCAAATTGGAAGTTATTAGGCAATATTGCATGGGGTTGTATTGATCTAGAACGTTTAAGTCTTTTAGCACTAAATTTCCTAATTTCTGTTAGGCAACTATAAAATGTTCGTTTTAATTTTATTAAAGAGTTAAATTTCTCTAAATCAATGTTAAAAGGTGTGTTCATAGGTTGGTGTATAAAACTTTCATATGGTACGCGAGATTTTTCCATAAGAAAACGTACTGAGTAGGAATTTGACTCCTGATTATGGAAGCGTACGTAGATTGCCATAGAAAATGCTGTTTTGGATGCATCGGTAAATGCATGCAATTAACAGACATTGGGATTGTAGATCCCTACATAAAGTTGTCTCGGAAGACAGTAGCTAGTAGTTTGCATCAAATCATTTAAAATGTCTGTAGCTACAGGTTGCAATTTTGCGGGGATTGGTTGGTCCCATTTTAGCCCTTCAGACCAAAGTATTTTCATAAATGATCTGGAAGGTACTAAGGACAGAGCAAACCATCCGAGTGGATCATAAAAGGATGACATTATTTTTAAAAATAACCTTTTTGTCCAACAAGCTGTCATAGCATTAGGGGTAGGGATGTACATAACATCTTTTTCCATGTCCCAAACTAGACCTAAGACCTTGACTAGAAGTTTATCTAGAGCATACGAAGGATCAAATTCCTGTCTCATTGGTTTACAGTTAGTTCCCCATAGAGCAAGTTGCATGGAAATGTCATTGAATAATTTGTTAGATTTGACATATAATTCCTTTACTTTTTCATAAGTAGGCAACGATGTTGCTAAATTATCAACATAAAATTGTTGTAGAAATTTGTCGTGAAACTCCTTATCAACCATTTGAAAATGGTACAGCAAAATTGCTGCTAAAAGAAAAGGGGCGGTTACTATGCCAAAAGGTACACGACAAAAACGAAACAACAAGAGATTGGTTAAATCTGAAGGTTTTGCAGGATCTTTAATCCAAAAGAAACGGGTTACGTCCCTATCCTCTGGATGTAGTCCAATCTGATGAAAGGCTTTCTTTATATCAACTACAATACCATAAGGATCTTTGTGGAAACTTAGCAAAATGAAGATTAAATCCGCTAAGATAATTCTCCCTTTATACATACAGTCATTCAACAAATGATTCGACTTTTTAGTTTTTGTGGAACCATCGAATACGACACAAAGAGGAGTACTTTTACATGGGTCATAGATACCTTTATGGGGTAAATAGTGTACCAATTTAGCCGGCCTCTCGTGGTCTATCTGTTCAATCACTTCCAAGTCTATCAAAGAATGAAAATATTGATCATACAGATGAAAGAATTGTGGGTTCATAACCATTCTAGGTAATTGTTGATCCAAAGGTTTAATTGCTAAACGATAATTATCAAGCAATGGAGGTGGGTCAAACCTATATAGCCATCTAATTTGGTATTGGTTATTAACAAGCGTTATATCTTTGTAAAATAATCGAAGTGCTTCAGCCTCAGCTTCAGCTTCAACCAGGTTAGTGGTTTCAATACCTAAAGTATCTAATTTCCATAAGTTTTCTACATTTTGGGGTGACGTAAAGAACATAGTAGTAAAAACATCACTTTCCACCAAGGCATTTAAGGATCTGCCAAGCATATGGCCAAAATCTGTATTAAGAAGAGTCAGATTTTGAGAAAGTTGTCTAACATTTTTCACAAAGGACCACATATAATCATTTCCTATGAGTAAGTGTATCGTATGTTCACGGTCCAACTCAGTAAACTCAATATGATCATATTGTGGTTAGAGAAGTTTGAATTCTGTGAAATTTTGTTGACTAAGATTTTCAGCCAAATACGGTACGGTATTTGCCAAAAGGGGAATTTTGGTTCCATTAGGTTTCTGGAGGTTAAATTTCACCTTGTGAGATCTAAATTCACTTGATTTTGAATTAAATCGTAAAATTTGAGATTCGTTCAAAAAATTTTCCTTAAGGTGCATATTTGCAAATGTGTCGGTAATGTAAGTTTCCTTACTACCGGAGTCAAAAAATCCATTAATTTCAATAGGTTCTGAAGTATTCGACACATAAACATACGATAAAAATGTAAGAAAGTGCGCAGAAGTATTATTATTATTAAAAAATGAATAAGACTCACTGAGGATTGGTAGTCCTGAAATTGTAACCACTGTTGATGGTGTAGGCGCCTTTAGAGCTGCTCCTTGGGATTGTTTAGATCCGCCATCCTTGACTTTGTTGTCCGGCTGTGGAATTAAAGATTGATGATCACTTGAAGAAGTATTAATTTCTTTAAAATTTAAATGTTTGTCAGACATACTTTTTTCAGGCAGGTACACCTTATAGTCCTTCATGACCATGATCCACGCATCACATTTCCCAAATGGTGATGGGGTAAGGAGCTTTGGGGCAAAGGTTCGTATGATGGCCTTTGCCCATGCAGTCTAGCCATCTGCAATATGCTGGTGGGATATGCCGGCAAAACTCCTCATCGTCACCATTACGAAAACCGCATTAGATACACAGATCATGATGGTTGTAAAACAATTTACGCTCTTCGAGCGTGTTGACGATGCAACAGAGGAAGCTGTGGTGCAGCTTGTTGCGGAATATGCACCTACCCTGTTAAGGAACAAGGGGGGTACGTAAAATGCTGACAGGGATTTTCTTCCCTTTTGGTAGTTTCAGGAATACTGTTCCATCCGAAGCTGTAAACAAAGAAGATTCAAAATCTTTAGTTTCAGACACTTTGACACGTTTAGCAGGAGGGCTTTATTAGGATTAGATTTATCTTTTCCTTTTTTAGACTCATTTGATGTAATAACAAAATTTTTCCTGCCTTTAGGTTGGTTAGTACCTTTGTTTTGTTTTTGAGGTTTTTCACCTTTCTTTGGTCCGAACGTGCTACTAGGGTCAGAGTGTTCCCTTATTTTTATAAAATTTCGTACAGCCTCAAACAAATGTTTGACGTGACGTTCGTTGGACTTAAGAATATGTTGATATGACCTAGGAGGAAACTTTTTAATAACTATGTTATAAAGTTGTTCCTCGTCAACGGTTGGGCAGACGGAACGATATCTTTCTATTAAAACGGAAATAGTATCTAAACTGTCCAAAATAGAAGAAATTTCGTTAGTAGTAGTAGGGATTGCTATTAGGCTTTCCCATAGAGTTGCTCTAATTTTTGATTCATCACCAAACCTACGTTGATGATAACCAACAATATCAGGTGAAAAGTGACTTATTTTATCATTAATAAATTTAGGTAAGGCACCTTGTAAGAGATTATTCTTTTGAGGGATTGCAATATCCTTACGTTTATTTACGTATTCGTTAAAACCATTAATGAAACCAGGATATCGTAAAATATCCCCGTTCCATTTCTCTAAATAAAATTTAGGTGGCTTGAGGTTGGTGAAACCGGTTTCTACATTATCTTGAGGTTGTTGTTCCCAACATTTAGGAATATAGCCAAAAGAAAGTGGGTTTGTAGAAAGTGAAACGTTAATTCCAGAAGATGATTCTTGTGGGATTTGAAGTCCCTCATTATGTAATACACGATGGTTAATCGTAGATAAATTATTTAATGATGTCTATGAATTTTCTTTTGGAATTTGAGATGACTCACCTCTATATTTTTTAGAAGTGGTCACATGCCCATTTTCCTCAGAATCATCATTGGCCATCATAGCATGCGTACTTTTAATAGTATTGGATGTTTGATTACCCTTTACAAGACGCAGGATTTTGGATCCTTGAGCCGATGTTGGATCAAGATCTACATCATCCTCATCTAAAGGTGGTAGGTTTGGTGAACCTGCAGGAGCTTCCTGTATAACTTTGAGATAGTTGGTCTCAAATTCAACTATGTTGAGATGGAATTCTTCACAAATTGTCTTCTCTAATTTGGTAATGGTTTTTTCCCATTTTTTGTACTGACGAAAGGTGTTATCGATCTCAGTACGAGCCTTGGTTAGAGACTTGCCAATTTCTTTGGCACGAGCAAGCTGTTTGGCTTCTTGTTCCTCTTGCTTTTTGCGCTGCTCCTCCTCCTCCTGAAGTTGAAGGGCAGTTAAATCCCGGAGGGGAACAGGTAGTGGTGCAACTGCAGGTGAGAATTTCTTAATTAAGCGTGAACGCTTAACTAACAAATCCCATCTGCAGTTACGTGCATGGATGATAATATCCTTATCCGTTTTAGTGGAGAGATTTTTTAAATCTTCAATACACGAGTCAATCGCATCTTTTTTAGATATGATTGCTTCGTAATCAAAGCCTTGTAAGACTGGCGTTTGAAGAATTTCTTCAATACGCCATGCATAGGATTTGCAATCCTCCACAATGGTAGTGGCTACGTAGGTGTCATCTGAGGATGTTGAGTCCGATGATTCCCTACTGGGACTGTGTCTCCGTCGAGATCCCTGAGTGTCCAAGATCGCTCTCGAACGTATAAGGAGTTCAGCATCCTCTTCTTTTTTGCGACGTTCTTCACGTTGTTGTAGGAGTTTTCGCTCCTTTTCCTGCTTTTTGGCCATAATTTTACAAGCCCTTTCCTCTTCCACACGGATTTGGGCAGCTTCCTCAGCTTTTTCTTTGACGGCTAATTCAGCCTTTTCCTTAGCGGCGAATTCCGCTTTGGCTTTCTTAGCTGCAGCAGCCGCTTTTTTCTTCTCAGCTTTCTTAGCGTCAGTAATTTTCTGAGCTTTGGCAGCTTTTTGAGCTTCGGTATCTTTTTGAGCTTCCTTAGCATTAGCTTCATCAATTTTTTGGGCTTCAGAAGCCTTTTCTTTGTCCACTTCATCGGACCACGGAAGATTGTTCAGATCTAAAAGATCGTCTTCTTTTTGGGAAGAGATTGGGGAATCTTGAATTCCTTTTTCTGTCATTTTTGTGTGTTACTGAGAACAGAAAAATAAGAAAGAAATTGTTTAGATTTCATCAGCATATTATTGCTGTTTAATTACTATGACATGTGTTAAACGTTTTATTTATTGAGGAAAAGTGCAGAGAAAAATTAAATTTTTAAAGTATTAGTGTCAGCGACACAAACTTCTTCTCACTAGTGTTAAATTATTGTTTTATCATGTATCAAATGATAAATATCAATATTACGTTAAATGGATTTTGAGTCCGATTTTTTGAGTATTTTAATACTGAATTTTCGAAATTTTTCTAAGTATTTACAACTAAAGAAAAATTGGGGTGACCCTAGGACAAAAATTTGTTTTTTAGTCACAAGAATGTTTAATTCATAGAATAATAAAATTATTTCTAAGTGTTAAGGAGCCGTTAAAAAATTAGGCGTGACCCTAGGACAAAAAGTCGTATTTTGAATACAAGAATGATAAATTCTAAAAATTGTAAAAAAGTTAAAATTTTTGACAAGTCCTAGGGTGCTGAAAAAAAATTGGGCGTGACCCTAGGACGAAAATACGTATTATTAGTACGAGAATGATAAATTCTGAAAAATGCACAAAAAATTTATAAGTCCTAAGGAGCCGTTAAAAAATTGGGCTTGACCCTAGGACGCAAATTCAAATATTATGCACCAGAATGATAAGTTCTAAATTTATTAAAATTTTCTAAGTGTCAGGGTGCCAATAAAAAATCAGGCATGACCCTGAGGCGAAAGAATGAAATTCTATTTGCGTCACTATTTGAAAAATATACTCAAAAATAATATATAGGCTAAAGATTATTTAGATCTGAGACCTATAATTTTTTTGTGAATAGGATGATGAGTTCATAAAAAAAATTCTTAAACGAAAATAAAGATGCTAAAGTGTAATTATTATGTGAGAATTATAATTCTAAACAATAACATAGTTAAGTTAGAATGTAAGGATATGGTCCTTTAAGTACACTTACCAAAATTTGGGTAGAATTAAGGATGAAAGTTGACTTATGATGAGATAAGTAGAAGATTCGATCCGCTACTTTACTGACGTGAGAAATACGCGTACTTATTAGGAAAATTACATAAAATTTCACAAATAACGATAAAATATTAAAAAGGTGTAAGAATTTACATAAAAAATTATGTAAATAGACAACAAAAAAACAGCAAAATTAATTAATTAGGCGATTAATTACAGGAATACGCAACAATGTTAAAAATTCGTACAAGGAGCTGGTAAAGATCCTTGTACAAATTCACGGACGTTGACAAGAAACCATGTGTTGCGCATGCATGCAAGTCAACGTGGTTAATATGGTTCTTCTCTGCTGCTGTTGACGCATCCTTGAACATATTTTTACGTTTGTATTGGTAGGGTGCGTAATACTTACACGTTTTTGTGTATGTACTAGTAAGATGATGAATCTTATGCGATGCAAGTCGATGCTTACATCGCTATTATGTTAGGTGATTTTGACCTTGGAATTAGGAATAAATGCAATGACACGAATTTTTGTCTAAATTTAGACGAAATTCGGCCATTATTAATTCCTATTTTTAAGATGTATGAGTGCGAGTGAGAAAAATATAGGATTTTTTCGTCCATTTTCGTCTTTTTTATGCGCTCGTAATTTACGTCAATAGAAAAATAATAGCGTTTATTTGCGGAGTTTTTTAGACTCTTTCATTTTAGACGTAGCATGATTAGTGCCGTACATTGTTAAATAATTTATTTATTAGACAATATGGAAGATATTACTCTTGTCTTAAATTCATATTAATGAAAAAGAGGGGAAAAAAAATACGCAATATTTTTAAGCAGATAAATGCTAGGGGCGGCGGAAAAATTAATTTTATTAATTTTTTTGTCAGCGTTACCCATAATACGTGAATAAATATTCATGTATAGTAGAATGATGAGTTCTTTGTACGAATCCATTAATAATGGGGGGACTATATTTTTATTTTTGCCACTAAATGGAGAATTGTTAGTTCTAATTTTTTCATGAAAAGATGATTAGTCTTTATTAAATTATTTTCCTTTGTTTGTTAGACAAAAAATAAGATAATACGAATTATTAATTCGATGAACCCTTTTAACTGAAAAAGTTAAAGTCCAAGCGAGGATGTTTAGTCCGCAAAAATACAAAGTATTTTTGTTCAGAGTTTGAATAGAGGAAGCGTTTTAGGCTAAGAATTTTTAATTCTGGGAATTGTTAATTCCAAACCACCAGACCTTATTGCTCCTGCTACCATGTAGTGGGTAGAAGCTTATATTTAAGTGGTTTAAGGTCCAGCGGACCATATAAAGTTGGTTGGAGTCACACACCTGTATCGCACGCCTTGTAACTCACAACTGCTTCGCCTCAACACCAGTATCCCCATGTAACTCTGTTAGGAGTGTAGTGGGAGAACCAGCGCACAGGCTATGCTCTGGGACCTGTGGGCGGAGCCACGACATATGGTAAGTAATTTTCCCACCAAAAAAATATTCTGCCTACGCACATGCCAGTGTGGGAGAAAGAATTTTTAAGGAGGGTGGAATGTTCAAATTTGCGGACTAAAAGGAAGAAAAAACGTATATACCTTATTGAAAACCGCTTTTTTTCAAAGTCTGCTTGTCATAACTATTCGGATTTACCTAGTATTCTCAGAATTTGGGAATTTTCCAACTGGTGTTTGTGGCGGGGGGGGGGGTGATTCGCCGCCCAACCCCTTATCGAGACATCTCTGATCTCATGCTTTCATAATTCACAAATGAATTAAAAAACGGTTGATCGTAATGCATTTTATCACCTAATCATCGACTATTTCCGTTAATGAATGAATTATGTACATGTACCAGTTTAGCCTTACTTACAGGTTCGCTCTCGTATGGTATAGTGGAATCACGTACACACGGTTGTAATGAAGACTTGACATCTTCTCACGACTAATGGCATTTGTAAGATTCCTAAACTGAGCATAGTCTGATTTCTACTGTATGCTATAAACAGGGGCCGCGCGAAACGATATTATTGGGTGGTGCAACGGTCAGTTTTTACCAAAATAATAAAAAAAAAAATTTGGTCAGTAGAAGGGTAAAAAAAAAAAATCACCACCAGTTTCAATTTTTACAACCGATCAATTTTTTACAACAGCTTGGCCCCAGGGGGTGTCACACGCTCGCACCCCCTATCGCGCCGTCCTTGGCCTCAAGAACCTAAATAAATGTTTAAATGATAAGCTTAATAAAATATTCACAATCGCCTCACAGATTATTTGAAATATGATCCCCATTGAAAATTAATATTACGAAGTAAGGTGTTGAGTTGGTACCCAATTCAAGGAATGAATCGCAGAGGACTAATTAATTCTTGGAATTGTTTAAGCGATTTGTTTTAAATGACAATTCTTGCGAATTATAAGTATTTAGTTGAATTTTTCAAGCTCAATTGTTTCAACGAATGTGATACATTACATAGGTATATCTACCTATACTTGGTAACAATTCGGCATGTTTCCATGCGTAATGTGTTTTCATGGAATCTGATGAAAAAAGTGGGAGAAAATTTAAAACTGAAAGAAAAAACTTTTTAATATTAACACTGACACAAGTACTGAGAATTTTAATAATTTAAGGGTATAAATGAATGCGTGGTGCGAATATGTGATATAATATGTCGGTAGGTATTCATGAAAATGAAGCATCCGGAAGTCATTTTAACATACTTACCTTATGTGGAATTAAATATTTTAACCTTATTGATTAATGGCATTTGAACAAAAAAAGTTATGTTTTGATCATTGTATACCATCAGCCATCATTCAAAATGTCAAAATGAAAAAACAAAAATAAAAAACCTGAAAAATATAATCACATTAGCCATTAGGCTTAAATGATACGCGGGAGTACCTACCTACATAGCCAGCTGATTGAATGACCTTGAATCTTTTCAGAAAATTGAAAATAGAAAAGTTTACTCAGATTCGATCTTGATGGATTTATGACATAGCAGGCATAATGGAAAAATGAATTCAAAAAAATTAATAAAAATTTCATTAATAAGCAGCAAATTTGGCCGTAAGATTTGCCCGAAAAAAGTTAAATTTCGTAATTCGTTTAAATAAATGACACAAAATGCATGAAAAAAATTATTTTTGATTAAAATTTTGATATTGTCAATGTCCAAAGGATCTCGTAAACTTGAAAAAAAAAGAAAAAAAGTATGTGACGATTAACGCGTTGATCATAAGCGTAGCTAGCTAGGCACCATAGGTCTGATTCTCCTGAAGACTATTGGAAGTTTTTTATTTATTTCCATCGGCCGCACTTCTACATGCACGTACCTACTCATCAATATTATCTTATCTTTCCTCTTGTTTTTCAAGAATTTTCTACCCTGCACATACGAATTAATAATTGTTCGTAAAGTATATAGTAAGTATAATAATTGTAATCAGTTATTAGTACAAGTAGATACAAGCCAGTCAAAAAAGAAAAACAAATTAAATATGATTCACCATAATATGTCTGATTGAATCTAATTTTTCAATTGTTTAAAGTAAAAAAAAAAAGCAGTTATTGCTTCATTTTGAAGCTGAATACTTGTTCGGAGACATTCAAGCAACTGGTTTTGTTTCATCATTATACGAATATTGATATTTAGTTCGAGAAATTCTACAATGAATTCGTCAATTTTATTATTTACTTTATGGATTTTACACGGTATGTATAAAATATTTTATTGAAATTCGATCTCACGAAAAAGTGGTCGTATATAGGTACAGCTTTTTCAAAAACAAAAAAATATTCCAGCTTGGGGCGAATTAATACAGTTGAAATATTCAGAATAGCATTTCAAATTGTTGGAATTTTTCAAAAAGTATTCACCCCTTCAGATCTATTGCGTCGATTAATATTTAAAAATTTTATTTTGCGTTTTCAATGCAGACCACAAAAAGAAATCTGAAGAAGTATGATCACGTCTCTTTTTTTTTATTCCGAAGTCGGATCTGAAGATTACCTAATAATTTATTAAAATTCATCTTTTGTAATTTTACTCGCTTCTGAAATTTTTTTCTCCAAAAATACGTGAACCTATATTAATACTCTCCATCGATTAAACATAGTCTACGTTTTATTTTTCAAACATTTAGCAAAAAATTTAAGTACTTACCTAAGCATTTGTTAACATCTTATTTCAAAAATGGAAAAACTCATACCTAGACTACTAATAAAATTTTAGAATCTACATAATAAAATTCAATCCAAATTTTTGTATATTTATCTGCGTTTTTTGCAACATTCACAATATTTTACTTAAAAAAAAATCTGCTCTTCTCTCCCTTCACACAAAGCTGGGGTTCGTACTATTGAAAAAAAGGACAAAGTTTGCTTGAGTTATCTAACAAAATTAATTTTTTTATCGCCATTATTTTTTCACAAATCTGCTATAAAAAAGCTACAAATTAATGAGAAATTTGCCGTTTTTTAATTTGTCATTTATTTCAAAAACTAATGGCAGAAAAAAAATGTTCAGTGATAACCCCATTATTTTTTAACGACAAATTTATTTCCACCATCAGAGTTTACCTAAAACGAATTAATTACATGATAACGACAAGAGAAAACACAAGAACAAAACTGGACACTGCACATTACTATATATATACATATACAAAATCCTTTCTGCATATTTGGCTACCTATCAGACATTGAATGTAAAACGCATATGTACATGATTTTAGTCATCTAAGATTTTTAATTGGAGTGGGTGGAAAGGGGGCATAGCCTTTACATCCCATGCTAGTGTCTAATAAATTTTAAAAATTATTATTTTTAATTTACAGGAACTCTATCCCTCCCATTACACAAAAATGAGAACGGAGTCATCGGAGACAATCAGCTTTTAAATCAGCTGCAGGTATCAACTTGATTTTGTAAAGTTTAAAAATTAGTTAAGTTAAACATTACGTATATGAACCTATAGCTACAATAGGTATTCGAGTCGTCGATCAAGTATAAAATTATATTGTGATCGTAATCAAAGCACTTATAGCATTAATACGGTGCAGGTTAAATTAAACGAATTTTGTTTCACGTACTAAGTCGTTATTGAATACAGCAGACCGAACCTTGTATGTACAGTATAAAACAATACTTACATTTACCTTATCAATAATTTGAAAATATATTTTGACATTAAAGCCACTTGATACCTCTTGATTCGCAGAAAATTTTTGCTTGCTTTCTCAATAATTTCTGTTCATTTACATATCCGACTAAAATTTTGTGACATAATTTCAACAGAAAGAAGCGAAACTTATAATTATTGGCGCTTGAAATTGTTTTTCAAGCTCTTAACTGGGGATTATGTATATTGATAGACTATACAATCATTAGTTTTTATATTATGAAGCCTTCCTATACACAACTATTACACTAGACTATCGTTGTACACATGTTCCAATCGATATAGCTATATAACATCGTTAACAATGCATTTAACATTTCTAGGTATTTAAAGTTTTACTTTTTTTTAGCAGTGACACAATGGGGATAATAGCCTTCTTAAGTTATAATTAAGCTCTTAAAAAGAGAGGAATAATCCGTTTGAAATTTCTCACGGAAGATTTGGGGACTTGAGTGATTCAAATCACACTTTGTGTAACAGCAGGAAAGAGGTGCGATTGTACCCTTTTGACACTCTTTTTTAGAGTTACACTTCCTTCAACTTCAAGAATGAATATTAATATTACTCCAGATTTTGTTTAAATAATTTGTTATCCTAACTCGTATCAGTGGACCTTAACTTCGGAATACAGATTTTCAAGAAATATTTCAAACATAATAATTTTATATCACGATATAGTAGACAAATAAAATTCTGTACGTTCAACAATACAAGTAGGTATAATAAAACAAGTAGTCAAGGAAGACCCGAGCAGTAAGAATATTCTGTCTGAAACATGAATTTATATAAATAATTAGGGTACCTATACGAATTTCCACTGTGCTTATCAGTTCAAAGTAAGTATAGGGATTGGCTGAATGGGATTTGTGTATTCAAGGGACCAGGCTAATGAGGTCATTGAGTAACATTAGATACCTATCATTTCTTTGTAAAATTATCAGGGCCGGATTTATGGGATTCAAAGGAGGCCAGTGCCCTGGGCCCCAACAAAATAGGGCCTTCAAAAATGAAAAAATTGAGGTGGTATGCGAAGGAAGCAAAGTAAAATTTATTCAATAACTATGTGAGGGTGAAGGCTTCTACTACCACTCAGCACCCGGGCCCAAAATTCCTAAATCTGGTACTGAAAATTATTAAACAAAGGTTGAAAAAAAAATACAAATTTAAAAGAAGAAGGAGAAGAAGAGTAAATGGAATGTAATTTTGTCTTTGTGTTCGAACATAGTCATAAATAAGAATTATGGTCAACTATACTGGGTGATTCAGTTTAAGACGCACTATTGGAAAATCCCTTATGATGCATGTTAAAATGACTTACGCAGGTTAAATGATACAGATGATGTGAAAATAAATGCACCATTGAGAAAATAACGGAAATAAATGATAGGACTGAAATTTTCACGAGATATATTCATCATATAGGAGAAAGTCTGAAAGAAATTTGTGCCTATTGGTTCAGTAATTTTCCAGAAAACAAGAGAAAACAAATTCCTGGAAAAGTTATTTTTTCACGATTATGAGAAAACTACAAAAGGGATCGGGCCGAAATATATACAAAAAATAGTTCTCATAAGGTCTCAGGTTTGATCAAACACTCATGTTTATTAGTTTTGTATTTTGCGATAAAACTGGAAAAGAAACAGTTGTTGGAGAAAATGTTTTGATCATGATTTTGAAAAAACTACAAAACGGATAGGGCTAAAATTTTCAGGAAAAGTAGTCCATTAGACTAGATCTGATAGCAGTTTGGTGTCTATGGAGCATAACAAATTATTGCAAAAATTACAACATTTTTTCTGTTGAAGATAATATAATTGTTGTGGAACAACTTTCTGCTCCCCAAGTACCTATATTGGCAACACTGTATTTGTCTACTTGTTTACTGGCTCAACCCTCTTATGAGGGAACTTATATGTCGTGGCATCTGGTCACACTGACCAACACTTGTAGCTTTGACTATACAGAATTAACATGGACTGCTATTTGATTGAAAAATACGTACAAAATTTCGTTATCAATTGCCAAGACATAGGAGGAAAAAGTTAGTCGGGTTGGGTTGATAATGATTTCAATGTTCTTTGCGCGGTAATTTTGTTTAGAATAGAAATTATGAAAATTTAATTTAATACCATAGAAAATGCTTCTACTTATTACTTTCTCGTTGATAAAAATTTTAAAATATAATTAATTCAGTTCAACCTCAAATTTCAGCAATGTTTTACTGTTTTACGAATCCTTATCATACCCGACCCTACTAACTTCATCTTACATCTTCTAAGGTCATTCTTATCACAAATAGCAGTCCATGTTAATTCTGTATAGTCAAAGACTTGTAGTCACTTAAATTTCTGTAATTCATCCATTTGCCATTTGTACAATAAACCTGAACAGTGAAAATACGTTTTATTTCTTTCATAAATTGAGAGATCCAGATTCTTGACCTAACAATAATTAATTATAAACTTACCTGAATGAAAATTCAGTGGTCTATAACATTGTTTCTGAGAACTTTTTAATAAAATCATAGATTCAGAAGTCACAGGGCAATGTTTATCAAAAAATATGGTGTACACTTAGTTTTTGAAGAAAAGTATTGTGAGAATATACTTCTCACGACCTAGCTCATACTCGGTATATTTAGCTATAACATGGTCGTCGCTTGTGACGTCATCACACATAGCTGTGATTGTATATTCGTATTTGACTGTCAGTCAGTCAATCTCCAAATGTTATATTGTGAGCATGAAGTAAAATGAGATCTACTAAAGAATCTGTTTCTTATTGTGTCGACTAAAAATTTTAGTGTTTCTTTAATAGTTGTGTTTTAATATCATCGGCGGTTGTTGTTCTTGCTCATTTGTGGTGAAATCTCTCGTTTTGGTGATCACAAATTCTCACAGGTTATGGGCCCAGTCATTGTACTTGAAGAGGCTGCCATTGTGATGTCCGAGCAAAATTTGTGCAGCAGAAACTTGCCAAGTAACCATCATACAATTTTAAATTCTCTTTGTTTGATCCTGATGCAAACAGTGTTTTCAAGCTATATGTCTAGTTTGTTCCTGCTCACTTTTGTATAATTTTTGGTTGTCTGCCTGTGATATTTTTTTGTTGCTGATTTTTGCTGTGTGATTGTTAACAAAAATGAAACGTGAGATGAAATTGATGCTGGAACCATTCAACGGAGGTAATGGATGCACTTGGCGATACCAGATGGATCTGCTGCTTTGTAAAGAAGGTTTATACGATGTTGAACATAATTCTGTTCCATCTGGTAAGGAATTGAAATGAAGAATAGGAAAAGCTGAATTCGAAGCCGATGTTCTACATCATTAATAATGTTGCTGACAACTTCATCAAGGTGATTCAAACCTACTATACTGCAAAAACGATGTTTCGGGCAATTGTGCAGCTTGCTGGAAAGGACAAGATGACAATGATTGAGCTGAGATCAAAGATGTATTCGATGCTACTCAAGCCTGGTGATAAGCTGAAGGATTATTTGATGGAATTTTGATCCTGTTACTCGATGGTTGGCTGAAATGGGTGAAACAATGTCTGTAAAACAATATATTTTAACATGATGAGATCGTTGCCAAGTGATTTCCATCCTTTGAAACTGATGATGCAGGATGCTGATAATCTTTCTTGGGAAGTTGCAATTGGAAAGGTTATTAATTTCCAATGTGAACTAGACCTTGAAAAGATGTCAAGACGCGTGTCTTCCACTCCTGATGCATCAAATCTAAAATCTTCATCAGGAAGTGTTCCTGGTGAAGAGAATCCTTTTTTCAGTTTGAATCATAATTCACGTAAAGGATATCACAATAAATTTAGGTGTAGATCGAATTACCATAATTTTAGAAATCATGGTGGTTTTAGGAATAGTAATTTTAACGACCAGCGTAATTCTAGTCAGTCGAACAATAATAATGGTAACAATTTTAATCATAATAATTATTCAGGTTTGTCTAGTAATCAGAATTTGAATTGAAATTATAATAGTAATATTCGATGTCACTTCTGTAATAAACAGGGACACATAGTTAGAAATTGCCATGCTAAAAATAACAATTGATCTTTAAACAGAGGGGATAATAACAAGAACAATAATAATAATAATAATAACAATAATGAAAATAGGAATTCACAGTCATATAATGTTTTTAATAGTAATAATAATAATGAATATTCTGAGATCGATTTGACTTTCTTGGTACCTGATCAGGATCTTATTTCAAAAGTTTCTGTACCACCACAGATTGTTATTGTATTGGATTCATGATGTACTTCACATATTGTGAATGATATTTTCTTATTTTCTGAATATATTATATTGACAAAACCTCAGTCAATAATAGTTGCCAAAAAGGGCGTTGAACTTGTTGTTTCAGCTGTAGGTACGATGAAATTGAGAACCAAAAATAGAATTAATATCCCATTGAAGAATATTAGATTTGCTAAAGACCTTCAAACCAATCTTCTTTCCATCAAATGTATGGCGAGGGCTAGATGTAGGTCTGTATTTGAGGAAGAGTCTGTTAATGTAATAAAGAACAAAAGTAATAACGTAATTATAACTAGGAAAAGTAACTTAACAAATTTATATACAATAACTTTTTATAGTAACATAACAGAATCATGCAATTTAACATGAAATAAAAATAAAAATCCTTTGGAGTTGTGGCATAAGCGACTTGCACATTTAAATAATAATGATGTCAAGCTGTTGTCTAACAAAGGTCAAATTCCTAATATGTCTGATGGTCAGGAAATGTTCCGTGAACCCTGTATTATGGAGAAACAACACAAAAAACCTTATCACAGACATGAACAGAAAACAAAAAGTCAGTTGGAATTAGTTCATACTGATGTCTGTGGTATAATAAATCCAGTTTCTTATAATGACAAGAAATATTTTCTCACATTTGTTGATGATTATTTGAATTTCTCCTTTGTGTACATGTTGAACAACAAAACTGAGGTGTTTTCGAAGTTTATTGAATATCATTAATTAGTTTCCAATAAGTTTAATACAAATGTTAAGAGATTACAGTGCAATCGTGGTACAGAATATCTAAATTTACAATTTAAAGCATATAGTGTTGAAAAAGGAATTTCCATAGAACCCACTGTTGGTGGATGTCCTGAGCAAAATGGTAAGGCTGAGCGAATGAATCATACTCTTGGAGAGAGAGCCAGAACTCTCTTATATGAAAGCAGCCAGAATAAAATTTACTGGAGCGAGGCCCTGTTGTGTGCTGCTTACATTTTAAATTGGTGTCCAACTAATAAAAGTTATATTACTGATGAAAGATGGCACTGTGAGAAATATGATTATAAAAAATTAAGGGTTTTTGGCTGCGATGCCTATATGTTGGATTTCACTCACAGTTTGGATAAATTTGAGAAAAAGAATAATAAATTGATTGTGGGATATTTGCCAGCAGGTTATAAGTTACTGGATGTGACCAAATGTAAAAATCCATCTTTCCAGAGATGTTGAATTTAATGAGGAGTCTGTAGGTAAATCAAAATATGATGACTCTGACCCTATATTGAAGGAAGTTGATGAAACAAATGCTGACAGTATTGAAGTAGATGGAGAAATTAATAATATACTAGACTTTGGTGATGTTATAGATTTGTGCTTTTTCATACCTAATGCTGTTGAAGGTGATTGCCCATTGACGTTTGAGGAGGCATTTAGGTCCTCTGAGTTCGATCATTGGAAGAAAGCAATTCAAGATAAATTTGATACTTTGACTTCCAATGAAACTTGGAATGTGATCAAACATCCACAGGATGATCCGACAGTCATGTGTAGATGGTTTTTTACTAAAAAGACTGATTCCGCTGGTAATGTTCTGTACAAGGCCAGATTATTGGCTTGCGGATTTCAGCAACAAAAAGGTTTTAATTTCATTAAAGTCTATGCTACAACTGCCAAACTATCAACGGTTCGTACGTTACTTGCCTTAAGCAATAAATATTTTATTCATTAAATTGATATTTGCAGTGCCTTCCTTAACAGTAAAATAAAAGATAAAGTTTTTCTTGAGATCCCAGAAGGCATTGAACATAATTCAGATAAAAAAGAAATGTTTTATTACTAAACCGATCCATATATGGCTTAAAACAATCACCTAAGGTGTGGAATACAATGTTCCATGAATTTTTGGTTTCATTAGATTTTAAACCAGGCATAGCTGATGACTGTTTATATATTCATAAACAAAGAAATTCTATAGTTTATCTATTAACTTATGTTGACGACATTATCATCAGCTCTAATAATAACGATTTAATAATAAATAATAAAAATAAAATTAGTAAAAAATTTAGGTGTAACAACCTGGGAATGATCAATAAATATTTAGGTTTAAACATAAATTATAATCGTGAGAATGGACTTTTGGAAATAAATCAAAAATCTTTAATTGAGTCTGTTGCCAAACATTTTGGTGTTTTGGATTGTATCCCCACACATTCTCCAATTGAACCCAAACTCCAATTACATCGTAATTTAAATGGATTGGATCGTTCTTTAAATAATCAATACCAGCAGTTATTGGGTTGTCTTATATATCTTATGTTAAGTTCTCATCTCAACATCTGCTTTGTGATATCCTACTTCAGTCAATTTCAAAGCACAGCAACAAACGAATATTATAAATACTTAATACGAGTCATAAAATATTTAATAACAACTTCACATTTAAATTTTGACAAATAATAGGGATAATAATATTAAATACATAATAGAAATCTACTCTGATGCTGATTGGGCAAATTGCATCTCTACTCGCAAATCTATTTCCGGTAATTGTGTAAAAGTATTTGGATCTGTGGTTTCCTGGTCTAGTAGGAAGCAACCAACTGTTGCTCTCTCCAATACTGAGAGTGAGCTTATTGCCTTGTGCGAAGCAACATCCGAATGACTATAGATGCAAAATTTAATTAATGACTTTCGGTTTGACCACTCAAACAGATCCATGATTTACAAGGACAATAAGAGCTGCCTAGGACTCATAAAGTCAGGTAGATGGAATTCTAAATAATTGAAACACATAGACACTAGGTACAGATTCATATGTTCACCCATTGACAAATCATTTATTTATATATATATTCCAACGTCCCAACAATTGGGTGATTTATTTACTAAAGGTCTGCAAAATCCTGGATTTGTCAATTTTTGTAATGACCTGAATTTAATATAATTGTTTTTGATTTATATGTTTACCACTTATATGTGTTGTAACAGTCATATTTTTACCATTTTATATTTTATACTTTTTATACTGACTGTGATAATTATCATACACCCTTACACAAATATTTTAATATTTTAATACATTCATAATTGTTATGTTTAGCCACAATATACTATCCGTTGTTTTATTGGACTTTGTTTTGTCCAAATCATATATTCTCTTTATATTTTTGTTCATATATGATTTGAGGAGGCATGTGAGAATATGCTTTTCATGACCTCGCTCATACTTGGTATATTTAGCTGTAACATGGTTGTCGCTTGTGACGTCATCACACATAGCTGTGATTGTATATTCATATTTAACTTTCAGTCAATCAATCTCCAAATGTTATATTGTGAACATGAAATAAAATGAGATCTACTAAAGAATCTGCTTCTTATTGTGTCAACTACAAATTTTAGTGTTTCTTTAATAGTTGTGTTTTAATATCATCGGCGGTTGTTGTTCTTGCTCATTTGTGGTGAAATCTCTCATTTTGGTGATCACAAATTCTCAAAAGTACGATAATTATAAGTAAATTTTTTGAAAACAATGAGAGATAAGGAGAAATTGTATGATAACGTTTTAATTTTCTTGATGGTGCATTTATTATCACCTCATCTGAGTCATTTAAACCGTGTGAGTCATTTTAACAGGCACCATAGGGGATTTTCCTATGGTGCGTGTTAAACTGAATCACCCGGTATACATTACGCTGTTTTTCTTCATCACATAAAGATAGCAGAGGTGGCCACCATAATCACTAACTGTAACCTTAACAGATTATAACCTTAATTTTTGAGGTGAAAATCCTAACTGATATTAACCATAACAAAAATTTTCAACAACCTTAATAGAACTTAACTGAAATTAATTTCTGAAATAATTATGTGAATGTAATTGCTTTCATCAAAGAGAATATTTGTGGAGAAGTTATAACAAATTTTCTGCATTGCTTTTCCAGGTTATAATCAATTCTCCCCTTCACCTGAAGAAATAAAAAAAAAAAAAAAAAAACTGTTTCTGTAAAATGAAATAAGTTATTCAATTTTCTAGAGCACAGGATAATCTAGGGGGTTACATGTTACATTTGGTTGGGAGAAGTTGTTGTTTGGGTATTATCAAAGTTCTTTAAAACATGAAAAACTCCATGTTTATCACATAGAAAATTGTAAAGTTTAGAAAATGTTCTTTTATTCCCTTCATATTTAACTATCTAATGTATGATAAATAGATGTTGTTCTTTTGATAAATGTTTGTCAAGGCTTTTCTCTCCAATTAGGTGTCTACCATTCTCATATTTTTTTTATAATTAATTCTATTTGTACATAAATATATATGGATATAACTTTGTTAAAATAAGTAACTCTTAAGTCACTGTTGATACATAAATATATTCTTTTATGGGCCTCATGATAAGTTTAAATACTAAGTAACCCAATTTTCATAACTGCTGTCGGTGACATTGGTTTCCTTTAATTTTCCCCAACATGAGCAGTCTGTCAACATTTAAAACCCCCACCTAGAGGTCTGTCAATGTACAAAACACTATTTTCAAGTCAAATATTACATGTGCACAAATTTTGATAACTGCAAAAATTACAATATTGACTCCCTAAAATTCAGATGTTTTGCCTTTCCTACTTGGAAAATACTCCAGTGCAGTACCAGAATTTTTGACCACTCACTTTGAATTTTTCATTACTATCAATAGCCATTGGCCTACATAGGGTAAGGTTGCCAAAATTGTACCATTTTTCACTTTAGCCAGACATAATAAAAAAAATAATATTTTTAGAATCCCCAATGATATATTTTCCAATTTTTACATCCTTACTTCTATTAAACCTTCATTCACACTAAACTCACTGAAATATTATCAAAATTATAGTTGATTTTATCAACAAACTCCAAATTATACGGTTTAGGAAACTAGTTTCCTGTATTATACTGCAGTCAGTTTCCTAAATCATACCAACAAAAATTTTTTCATTTTTAGAACTTATTTTATTATTTTTGGTGTTAGTTTTATTTTATTTTTATTTTTTACCATATTTTTAAGGATCTTTTTAATAAAAAAATTTCAACAGACCTGTCAAAATGTTTTGAAACTTAACAAGAAAAAGTGGTACAATTTAGGAAACTTATCACCTTTATCATTGGTACAATTTAGGAAGCAATGTTCACTTCTAGTAAAACTTGAATTTTCCATCTTTAAACTAAAATTTTAATTAAAATTTTCTGAAAATATGATGAAGAAGGTTATTCAACTAAACTAATATTTTTGAAAGATGAAACATTTTTTTCAAGCCTAAGTTTATTAAAACAACATGTATAAATTATTTGTCCTTAGGTAAGTTTTTTTTCTTAAGCTTGTAAAGAAGAGGAAAATGAGTATATTGAGACAATTTTTGGTTCCAAAGTGGTTATTTGTATTTAGTTTCATTATTCACCATATGGATTAGTAATTCACTCTCCCATTTTTTAAATATCAGCAGTGGTACGATTTTGGCAACCTCACCCTAATAATTATCTCTATCTCTATCTCTACATATTATAAAATACTAAGGGCTAAAAACTGTTGAAAACACTATCACTCCAGAACTACTGGATTTGTGATTTTTTAATATTATGGTGTGCCTCACTCTCATCTATGACATACTAAAGTTTCATTCATATCCAGCTTTTAAAGCCTAATTATAATTATTTTGCAGAAACAGTTTGAAATTTAATGTTTAAAAAATAGTGCTGCAATAGTTCACATCCCAAAAAACCGGAAAAAATAACCCAAAACTTGCTTTTTATTTGGACGAAATATGTTTCTTATTTATCTAGACATATCATAAACATAATTATTTCACTTACCCCCAAATAATATCAGCTAAATTTATATGAGTTCGGTTGTGTCAACAAATCTATTTTTCCTTTGAAATTCTGCGGGTAGTCTTACAAAATATCATCATTTTTGTTGTTGTCAATATTGGCAGATCAGGCGTGATAGTAAAGTAATAATCAATAGTATCATTGAAAAGCTGGTAAAATGTCCTTTTTAATGGTAAGTATATATATAAAATACTTACTTCAGTATGCAAAATTGAAGCTCTCAATTCATCCCATAAAGTACAAAAAAATTATAATTTACCTATAAAAATATTTCAGTCACTTCTCATTGAACAACAATAATTATAAAATGCTGATTATTTTTCTTGATTTTCATAATTCATCACATAGATAGTCACCTGACCTAGACGTACCTTACAGATTACAGTTTCGCAGATATAAAATCTATGCTCTTCAGGAGCTACGCACTCTCACAGATATTCAAAAAATGTATAATTTCCTATAATTTTTAATGATATCTACAGTCTGCGAAATACTATTATTGTTTCTCACTTTGATTAGATAGGTACCTACCTACCTATAATAAGTATCTATACTATAATGTAGGGTTTCCAGGTTTGAAATATGAAAAGTCCGTACTCTGTCATATTTCTACATTTTTCAACTGCCAAAAAATCCGTACAAGTCCGTACAGTGTTGCAAACTCGTTTTGGAAGAAAAAGTACCCGCTTCTTTTGTTTTTTTTTAGGTTTTGAGACTTTTGAGGAATAATATTTCAAGTATTCACCTTTTTTTCTGAATTTGCAAAAAAAAAACGCTATTCCTAGTTTACAAGGAGAATTTTATTGGCTTAAATGTAGAAATACAATTAAGGCTGTTTGTAATTAACGTCATTATAGTCTTTCAATATCTGAGTTTAGCATTTCATTTCTCATAAAATGGGGAAAAAAACTAGGGTATGATCTTAATTGTAACTCCAGGCATGTTTATGGCTGATTCTAGCTCAACGATATTGCAGGTTCATTCATAATCAGATTGACTTGAAAAAATTCCTATTACTCAAACTCAATCTAGATTCTAGTCACTCTTGTTATCCTATTATTGTATATTATATATTTGCATTTTTTTTTCTATTAATTTTTTTTGATTTTTGGGCTTTGGCTTCTCTTATCCGTTTTATCTCTACTCCGATATTCTTGACATTATAAATTTATAATCTCAATGGCAAAAGCCAACAAACATTGAAAATTTGAAAATTTGACTTTTTTTTCATCAACAATCAGGGCAATCAAACTGTGTGATAAAAAAAACCCTTAATTATAATTTATATTGAATTTTTTCTCAAAAATCCGTAATAGTGGTAAGAAATCCGAGTAAATCCGTACCCTCTTACAATATCCATACAAAATCCGTACGCAGATTTTCATACCTTGAAAAATCTGTACACGCACGGATAAATCCGTACCCCTGGCAACCGTGCTATAATGGACCAGGAATATGTTGTTAGCGCAATTGTAAGTTTTTTATAGAGACACATCCTCCCTGCTCTTGGAGTTACTACAGATCTATAAACTATCGAAGATACAAAATGTGAATTCAGATTCGATAAACCATGATGATAGAATAAGGCTTTTGTTAGAATTATGTCCATGCCTGTAAGTTTGGTAAGGTATAGATTTGCAAAATAAGGGGAAAGTAGGGACAATGATAATGTTTTCCACTGTGTTTTCATATACATTTATTCATTTCATGATATCATTCTTCTTTCTACTAGCACTAGTCAACTATCCATTCAGTTTAGATAGCTGGCTAATTGCAAGTTTTTACTATCCCCTGAGTTTACATGAGGCAATAAATTTCTTGCAGGCTAGTGAAATTCTAGCTGCAACTTTTGACTAGCGGTAGTGTTTACATGAGAAAAATGACTTGCAGCTAGAAATTTTCAACTAGCTGCTAGAAAACTTGCCTCGTGGAGACGTACCTTTATTGATAACTAACGATAGTTCTTCTTACCAATAATTGTCAATATCTATCAATAGTAAAGCCCTACTGATATGAGTTTGGCAATACTCCATTTTAAATCCTACAGATCTTAAGTGAATTCATTAATATTGTTAAATTTCAGTCATTTTAATTTTCAAAGTTTTAGATTGTTTTATCAATTTTATAGAAATTTTTCATTGTTTAACTTGAAATCTATTTTTGCCAAACAGATTAAAGGGCTGAAAAAACAGGCCTCCTATACACAGTTTTATAGGAATAAACTATATAATCAAATTTATCAAATGCAATTGCATAAAGACCATAGCTTGCAGAAAGTTGAAATTTTAGTAAAACATTAGCATATGTTTGCTAAATATTCTGTGAATATTTTGCTGAAATTGTATCATAGGTTCTTAAGACATGGCAGAAATTCTGAAAGAATTATCTGAATTGAACTGTGGATAAAAAATGGCATATTGCAGTACTTTATCTCTAGAGTTCTATCGATAGTTATCCCATCTTTCCATATGAGAAAGCTATAAATTTTCAATTTCAATGGTGTATTGATCCCCTGCGCTCAGCTGTACTTACATGTGTAACTGCCTTAATCATGACAGGCTGTTCTTAATTAAAGTGAATAGGGTATGACTGGCATTTGTGGTGTTATATATAACTATGTGGACAAATAAACGAGATAAAAGCAGGGTAAGTATATTGGCCTTTTGATACTTCGCTAGGAGAGCTAACATCTGTAGATGAAAACATGATCATGGAGAATTGGTCTTATCAGTAGAGCACATATAAGTGCATTACAACATGAAAATTTCTTGGTAAATGAATCAAACTTTCATAAGTTATTCTGTTATAAAAGTTAAAATGTACATCTAGATGTTGGATATAATGAATTACATTGGTGAAGAATTTAATCGACTTTTAAGAGAAGCATATCTTCACTTGAAGGCAGAATATGTGGATATCAAAGTCTTTGAAAGGGAAAGTGAAATTCTTGTTCATAGTTCTTGTTTGTTCATGTCTAATGTTAGAAACTGGTTGTAAGTGTCCTGCTCTTTGAAGAAATATGAGGTGAGGCAGTTAATCGATTACTTGCATTTACTGAAGAAAATGTTAACACAAACCCTATGATAATAATATAACTTTGTGATGATCCCACTAGGATGCCTTCCAGATCTCAAATTGTCAATGTTCCTATAAGGCAGGCTCTGGTAAATGTAAACATGTTACAGCAGGACTGATACAATGGGAAAGGTAATACATTAGCTTTGTTTTCTTAAAATCCATTCACATAATTTGTGCTATGAAAAAGTTATACTTCTATATAAGTAAAGTTTTTGATAGGAATTGGAAGAGAACTATTTATTACTGAATGCTGAAATTTGCAGACTTCAAGGTATCTTTTTTAAAGATTCTGTGAAAATTTGGCTAAATTGTATGAACAGTTTTCAATATATTACTGAAATACTGCAACAAAATTGAATTCATATCATTTGAATCACTTAATCTTTACTATTGACTGAGTATTCAGTCAAAAATCATAACCAAATTATAGTGATATGACATCTAATATTATGATTTTAGCGAATTTTTAAAGAATCTTCAACTAATATACCTCGATGTCTGCAAAATAATTCCATCTCTCAGTATCCCAAGTTTTCTGCATTTCTTCTCTAAAATTACCTTTTTCACAGTTAGAATGATTTTTGCCAAAAACATAATATCAATAAGAATGTTGGTATCTTTATTTTATAAGTAGACAGAAATTAATGTTGAGGAAGAAAGCTGCACAGATAAACCACAAGAATGGGGCGAGACCAAAAGAGAAGTTGATTCTCTCCATCCAATTCCTGTTAAGAAGTTTTGTCACGTATCCTATGCAGACAAATTGGAGAAAATAAAGTTTCAGCAGAAGTTATGGATAGTGTTAAAAATATACTTCTAAAAGACGGTTAGAAATTTTTACTGAAAGCAACCAAATGAGGGGAGGGTTCATGGAAAGCATAATATTTCGCTGCTCCATTTGCACTTGTATAGGTTTTAAAGAATATTATCAGCATTTGTTAGATTTCATACCGAATCACACTAAAAGACTTTTTTACCCTCATTGAAGTGGGTACCTAATAAAATTCTTAAAATTCTAGCTAAAAATATAAAAATAAATTTCAAGCAAAATATACTTTCCCATTTCTTCTTTGCTTGAGGAGTTGCAGGAAATTTATGCAAATGAATATTATCATTTGGATTAGACCTTGAAGAAGAGACATTTGAAATGATTTTAATGATCCACATTGAATGATTTATTGAATATATTAATCCAAATTGATGCTGTAGAATTTTAAACTTACCTACTACTACAACCATAAGCAGAACATATACCCACTGCAAGATCGTAACATTTTTTTATTTTGTGGTTGACAATTATAATTGTGCTCGTCCATAATTAAAAGAATTACACAAAAAAAAAAAAAAATGGAAACATTCATAAAAAATTAGAATAATACTTCAATATGGGTACAAATTTTATCATGATCATGTTTTCATCCTACTTTTCAAAAACGCCACCAGATGGCGACTACTTAGTAATAAAACGCCAATAGCAGTCTTCAAATATTTCTTCATAATTCTCTTTGAAGAACATTTGGCTTTTCATTGGACATACGAAATTAAATAGGAGACACTAAAGTATAAAATGAGACCAAGAACCATAATTTTGAGCCCTCAGAAACCAGAGATAATAAAAAAAGAAGAAAAAATTGTCTCAATTTCACCGGTTTTAGGTCCTTTCATTGGTTGGTTTTATTGTTTGTCCACATAGTTGAACTCTTTTTCCGAGGTGCCACTATAACTGTGATGTCAGAAGTAAAATCCCTCATTGTGAATTTTTTTTCCTTTCTCTTTTGCCTGCAGGTTACGGCCACCTGTGACGTCATGTCTTTCTTAAAGAGGCAAAATAAAAATTGTAGGTATACAAACAGGTGTACTTCATTTCGCGTCCAGTGTGTATCCTATATTTTGCCTCTCCCCTCTATTACACAGTGTATTACGGGTAGAAAATTACCTACCCTTTTTGGAATAGATTCTGGACTAAGATTTCTGGGAGCTCTAAACTCGAAGTTTAGTTATCTTTTTTCTCAAATAAAAATAATTTGAATTATTGTTCTATTCATCTTGACAGCTCATACTTCCGAATTTTTTCTAAGAGGGAGGAGGCTTCACCAGGATTTGCGGTCAGTATGCCAGATGTACGGTAATTCTTACATGAGAAAACAGTCAAGTATTTTGCATTAGAAAAACCCAAAATTATCGTACATTCTGCTATCTCTGCTCATGATTTGAGTCAAACCATTTTAGCTTCTCCTCGTGATAATGCAGATGAACGTCTTCAGAATTAACATCAATGCCCAAATGGAATAGATAGGTAATAACGTGAATGCCTGTTTATTCATATTAATGTCTAACCAAAATGGATATTCACGTGAATGACCAAACATTGACGCCACTGCCCGGATTCACCGCATTTTACTCGTAATTAACATATCGTTCTACATATTAATATATAGGTATTAATGATATCTTCACGTAGATTAAATATTAACATTACTTTTTGAGTTTTAATTCATTCAAGCATTAAGCGCGTAGTATCTTTCCGATAATCCAGCCAGAGATGTCAATAACACTTGAAACATTGGATTATTTTTTTCAATCATGAAAGTCACTATCATAGTATAAAAAATTTTGAAAAATAAAAAAGTTTTCTTTAGGAACCTGCTAAAAATGAGAAATTACAATACCTACCACGCGCAAAGTACCTAATTGTCAATTTGATGTCTTCAATGAATGTGCATTAAGAAGTTTATAGGTAATTAGGTATATGTATACCTGCCATCACCATGCCCCCAATTTGGTCTTCCAATTTACCATTTCAACCATAAATCTGAAGTTAATCCATCGTAGATGGGTACTTCATAATTAGAAAATCGGCTCTGAATGGCAGAAAAGTGGCGCCAATTTGAAGTCAACACTGAAAATCGATGAAAATTGTCGATGAAGAGAGCTGAATTCGATGTATAGAGATATAGATATGTAATTAGGTAGCCTAATATTTCGATTATTATTCCGCCAAAATCGGGATTTTCACTTTCTTTTTATCAATTTGATTTCATGATGGGCCTACATGATTAAAATAAATTACTACATAGGTCTAGGTACTACCTATAAACAAATGGTATGAAATTTAAGATCGATCTCGGATCGTATTGATATTTTATGTTTGTTTCGAGTTTCGATCTAATTACATTAATATTAGGTAGGCTACCAAAAATGTTTCAACACTTGACGTACATTTTACATTCAGCCGTTGATAAGTATTTTGGTACAGTTACCAGTTAACCGCGGTAGTAAAAATCAATATTGTCATATGACAACTGACAGATTAGCTTATTTTTCCACCGTTTGTGTATTTTTATAGTTAGTAAAAAAATTTTCTTTATTAATTCTCAAACATGAAAAACAATTTTAGGTGCAGATAAGACTAAAATACGGTGACAAAAATCCGATGTGCAATGGATTAATAATTGAAGAAAAATACGTCCTGACAACTGCATCGTGCGTGGAACAGTAAGTACCTACCTACACCCAGGCCCATATTCACAAACGTCACTTTAACCTCCCTTCACTTAAATTTCACTTTAAATAAGTTTTTTGCACAATTTCTTATTTATAAATGTGGGAATATTGTATTTCTTATGAGAGTTCCCATGTAAAAATAAAATGTTACCGCACTCTTAAATACAAAATTATGTACCAAAAGTCATTTTTAAGTGACGTTTGTGAATATGGACCTTATTAACATTTCATGAATATTATTAGCAATACATGCGGTAATCAGTTCGATATGGCAAAAGGAGCAGCACTCGAGTTCTGCGTTTTTGATAAGTTCAACCCTTCAAGATCTAAATAGATCAATATTAAAAGCATTGTTTTTGACGAGAAGTTGGCACGCCGTATAAAATATTCACGATCACATCTTTAGAAAAGAACTTTTTATCGGATCCTGCTCATTTAGTCGGGTCAGGTAGCTCGGCACTTTTCGATAATTAAAGGTCTCTTCAAGTTCTGCCATGGAAAATAAAATAGCCTTTTCAGAAAACCAATTTTGCACTTTTCGAAATCAAACAGACTGTTATCAAAATATACAAAAGCCGCACTTTTTGCCATATCAAACAAAACTGTTAGAATCGTCAACGAATTAGCCATTCGAAAATGAAACAAATTTTGCAGGATTGAAATTTGAACCGATTGTTTGCGAGCCGCTCTCTCAGTTTTACCCTCGAAGTATTTTCCCCAATAATTATCTAGTGTTTCTCACAAAATGTGGCTCAACAATAGGCATATGAGTTATGACTTAAGATATGACAGCATTTATCGACGTCGCCAAAAGAAAATAAATAAAAAATAAATATTAATTACAATAAAATTAAGTAGGCGCGAGTTATAGTTGCTCTGTAGGTTAAATGGGGCCAATGAAGCCACAAAAACATTCGGCAACGCCTCACTTTTGTGTAACATTTCGCTTGCGACATGTTACACTTTCAGTCGCCCACTCTGTAGCCTTCTTTAGCTAAACCTTTTAACAATAAGTTTCTAGCAATTCAGAAGGTGACTGAAAATGTCACATAGTCGTATGTTGCCGACGAAACGTTTCACGAAAATGGATGGTGAGGTGGCCTTCCTTTTTTTGATTTTAATGTCCAAAGTTTGCCGATGGGGTGCGCCTGACAGCAGCATTTTCCGTTAAAAGTGTTAGGTAAAAAAACTTCAGCCTAGTGACATTTCGTTAGAAAACCCAGTTTGCCAATTTTCATTGACAATATTTAAAAAAAGAAAAAAAGGAGCGAGTTCCTCCGAGGCTACACTCATGAACGACTGATTTGTAAACATAAAAATATCTGAACAACTTCCAACTTCGGGCTATTCCCACAAAATTTAAATTAACACACCTACACATCAAGTAATATACACAAATGAGAGTTGTTTTACCATCCAGTTCCCCTACTTAAAAAAATCCTACATATACCACTTCTTCAAAGAAAATAGCCGAGTCTCTATTTTTTTTTTCCATCATGAGTAGCTGCCCTAAAGATTCCTAAAGAAAACAAATTTCGATTTTTTTTCACTCGTTGGATTATTGGGACCAACCACTTAATTGGGACAATATAGTCTGTCACTCATGTGTCCCAAAAAAGTGAAGTCAAATGTAATTGATAATCGGAAAAATGTAAGAATTACTTAAATATGTATCAGATTCTTGAATTTGGGTGCTACGTATAGTTTTGCAGACTTATTTTTGTTATCTCAAAGAAAGTTTAAAGTCTTCAACTCCTCAAAAACTTTTTTGATTCTTTTTACCTCCTGAAATACTGTTACGGTATTTCTTAATTCTATTTATATTGTTATGATCTAAAATATATATTATAATTTTATCCGGTATTGGGATGTGAGTCCCCCGCAGGACTGCGTCACTAACGCTGTTGATTTCAGGATACTTAGCAGTTTTTTAACATCGAAAACATACAAAATCAAAGTTATATCGAAAGCAATCACACAAAAACTGTAGATAAGTGGTAGAAAACTGAAATTTTTAGGAGACATCTACATGGGTTATCTAAAGATTCTTTAAAATTTTGGCCAAATTATTTCTCGAGATTTAGCTGAAATTCTGTTCATATTCTCCAACTTGATTGAATTTTTACTAAAATCACAGGATTCGAACAGAATTTTACCGATATCTCGAGAAATAAATGTAAAATTTCAGCCAAAATTTCAGGGGATCTTCAGATAACCTATATGTAGATGTCTCCTAAATGTTTCTGCTTTCTACCACTTATGGTTTTTGTACAATTGCTTTGAAAGTTTTGATTGTGTATGTTCTCAATGCTAAAAACAGTAGGTACCTACCTACATAATCCCAAAATCAACATGTTTGATGAATGGGCCACCAGAGGGCAACTACTTTGACTTTAGATCCCAACTGTAATTTTATTATTTTTTCTAATACAGGAACTAATAAAATTAATAATATTGATGTAATTATAATTAATCAGTAATATTATAATGATAAATTAAATTTCTTATTAATTGGTATTATTAACGAGATACAAAATTTCTTATTTTTGTTGCATACCTTTTTTGAAATTTGGGGTGCCAAAACGTTACAAAATTGAAGAGTACTCATTGCCCTAACATATACCTAAGGTGTTTGAAGATGAAATAATACTATAACGAAGGATTGACTTCGGGATGGTGACAGAAGTGATCTCCTAGATTAGCGATAAAACGGTTCCACTCCATTCTGCTTATCCATGAAGGAGCTCTTCCTGGAAAAAACAGCACGTGGATATTTTTGTTGAAGATAGTTACCTGTATTGTTTCAAACGGAGATAGTTGATTGAAGAAAATGAAACAGTAATTTTTATTTTGAGGAGAACAACGCCGTACGTTCTATACAACTGACACCTGAGGTGCCCCTCTTCACGAACAGATAACCGGAATTAATTGAGCTTTTTGGGCAGAAAATTGAGCCTAAAATATTCTTTAATCAAAACATACAATGGTTTATTCTCATTCGCCAGTTACCTGCTTACAAAAAATCAATACTTTTTCGATATTTGCCCTTACATTGTGGAAAACATTCAGAAATGGTAAATGTACGTAGGGATTGTAGGGAATTTTTAGGAAAGATTCTCTAAGGAATCATTTCATTTTCTGCATTCATACCCCGTTCAGGTTTGGAACTTCGTATGAAAACGTAGAAGTTGTCGCTCACGATGCCCATGCAAATACGAAGAAGCGTGAAAATTTACAAATTACGAATGTAACTGATGTTCAGATCAATCCAAAATGGAAGACATCAGGCAAAGAAGAAGGCGACCTAGCTATATTGGAGGTAGGTAACGTAAGTAGAATTCTAATAAAGCTATAAGAGTAGGTAATTTTCTCAGTGATTGGAAACAATGATGAGAGGGCTCATGGGAGAATATTTTCCCACATCATTTCCACTTGTATGGGTTTAAAAAAAAATTAACAGCATTTTTCACACTTGATACAAGATGAATTCATGTAAGAAATTAAATAAAGAAAAAAGGTCATAATAATTCCTCCGAGTTAAAAGTGTAGGCCATTCATTTTTTCTCAAGTTGAAGATACAGATATTAATACATTAATAAAATTGTGATGCAATTAAAATTAAACTCAAAATGCTGGATTGTACTACTGTTTATTTAAAATTTTGGATAACGAAAGACTATGTAGTCTTACGCGCATTTTTTCAGTTGAGGGAATGAAGTTTTTTAAGTTCCCAATATATAAAATGCACAAATGACAGACGGGCCGAGGTGCTCTCCATCTAGTTGACAATAATGAAGATAAAATGCTCCAATCAGAAATCATTTGATGGTGCATTTGTTAATTGCGTCATGTCATCTAGTGTGAGAGTGTTTTCCAATTTTCACCTGCATCTTGGGTTTCTCTATGAATTGCAGTAGGTGGATGGCGCTCCTTATTTTGAACAGACTATGTAGTTAAAATCGTCAGTTTCCAATGCAAAAATTAAAAAATTGTTTTCTTTGATTGAAGGTGCTCCTTAGAATGTTTCCTCACTTCTATTACCTTGGAACAGAGATACCAGCAGAAACATACAACTAAAGATATGTCCGCAACTTCCGATTAAAAACACATCAAAGATGGAATGTTGATAGAACGATTCAAATTCCAATATTTGTTATTGTGCATACCTATGTGTAGTTCCTTGATAGTGTGTTTATACCTGTTGGTATAAAGATGTCTATTTTATAACAAAATATGCGCAGCTTTGGATGCGCAGAATGTACTACATAAATTGCTTCTTTTCTTTCTTTTACACATTTTTAAACCACAGCGCGCATATGGAACATTGGACATTTCTTTAGCTATTTGTTTCTGGGTACCAGTTTGAAGATCTATCTTCTACAGTTTTATTTTTTCCAATTTATCACAATTTTGGTAGTGGAGGAGACAGGTGGTATTATCAATAGTTACCAATAAGTGAGAAGTCCAATTGTCCCCATCCCTAGCCTTCGAAAAAATTTACCTTCTTATTTGAAATTGATTTTTTATTCCTACGTTAGTATAACTAGGGCTTGTAACCAAAACATTTTTGGGGTTATTGTTTACTGGAAACAAATAAAAATCTATATTGGTTACCTATAGGTTATTGGTTAAAAATTTAATTATTTTGTTACTGGTTATTGGTTGTGGTTACTGGTTATTGTTTGAGACAAAATGTGGGGTAAAATAGATTAAAAAAATTTTCTCCAGATCAAATTATCTATAATTAATAATTTTCCAGGAAATAATTAGTATTTTTTGAAAAAAACAATCAATAATATTTACATTTCATGAAAACCAATAAAAACTGTTTTTTTCTGGTTACTGTTCTGGTTAATGGTTTCAGCATTTTATGGGAATTAGTTATTGGTTAGGTGAAATTTTTTTGTTTTGGTTATTGATTCCCAAATCAATATTGTTTTTTTTAAGCTTTAAGTGGTTATTGTTCTAGTTATGGTTGTGGTTAAAGGCCTTGGTATAACAAATGATAACACCATTACCACAACTTACAGTGGTCGATATAAAAAATTTGTGAAATTTAAATTTTGAGCAGGCAGAATAAAAGTGTATAAAAATAGGTAGGTAAATTCTACTTAAATGTGAATTTAAAAAATTCAAAAGTACTGTTTTAATTTGTAAATATTATTAAAATAATCTGCAGTAGGTTCCTACTTGTCTTTGGAATTGTAATATTAATAAATAAAAATAATTTGAACAAAAAATCCCTACCTTATCCTAATTTGAAATGTTATATATGTAGGTCAGAATCCAGAACTTTTGAGAGTGCTCACAAGTTCTCTAGAATTTCCTCAAAATGAGCAATGCTTAAACTAAGAATATGCTTTAAAATTTCAAACATTTGTTTTTGAAGCATTTATTCAGAAAATGCTGAAAATGCTTGAGTATGAAAAAAAAAAGCAAATGCTATCACCATCACTACTTAGCACTGTAGTATGGTCAATACATCTGGTACATCTTAGCATGGACGAGGTATAACAAAATAAAATGTAATGTATCTATTCTTTTTCTAACATCTCGGGGTGCTAAAATCAGGTTTAGTTTCAATCATTTATCATTTATAAACATGCTTATGTTTTCGATACAAGTTCCATCTATCTTCTTCAACCATTACCATTACCATGGCATCATCTTGCAAAGTACTCCATATTTAAATCCTATCGAGGATGAGAATATTTTGTATTTTTTTTTTTAAATTATAAATGCATAAGGGAAAGGCTAGTTAGAGTAGGCAAGTGGGTAAGAGTATGGCCTTCAATTACTACTTTCTGGCTGGACTACCTAATTTGAAATATGCCAAATGTCCAATGAACAGCTTCATACACAGACCTTGCTGTACTATATAACACGCTATTAGGTTAGTTTTGTGATTTGCAATATTGCAATATTATAAAAACAGTTTTTGTGTTTTTTAAATTTTTTCCATGATAACATTGCAAGACATGAAGACAATTTTTTCTCTCTAAATAAATATCAGGGAATTAATAATATCTATTGTGTAGGTATCTAAAAGGTAACACAGGAAAAATATTTGGAAAAATTACAATGTATATTATTTTAGAGACATTTTTACAAAACAAGTGTTAGTCAGCTAAGAGTAAATACATAGCCTAAAGGCAGGCTATCAATACTCAAAACATGATTTTTTGGGAGACAAAAGAAAAGGAAGGGGAAAACTGATTTATTAAACAAAAATATTTTCATATATCTTATTAGAGACAGACAGCTAAAGAGATGTTCAATACTCCATATACACTGTCATTTAAAAATACAGTGAAAATCGATTACAACAAATTTCAAGGGATTGTTAAAATTTGTTTGTTTCAGCCGATGTTTGTTGCAGCTGGAAATCACCTATAACAAACTGTTTATTGTAATCAATTTTTTTTTCCTATGAAAATACTTGGTATATACAGTAAAAAAATAAGTTACTGGTACAAATAGTAGAAAAGATTGCTGGCCTCAATTTATTACTGTACTTTAAAAAACATGAAAATAGAATACATACATATACATACACTTATTTTGGCAAAGATGAAAAATAATGTAGAATGTCGATTTGTTTAATTTTCTTATGTTTAATATTGGTTATAACAAATTTCCCTTCTTTTTTACTTCGTTACAACTGATTTTTTGTAGTAAATGAATTTGTACTATCTGATATATTTTTGCTTTATCTCTTATACATTTTTTCTGGGACTTGGAGATAATTGCGTTGTAAAGGGTTGTTCATTTTATCCGGTGTTTGTTCTAGTGATCTTCACTGTATGTGAAAGATATAGAAGAGGCAACTTCAGTTATACATTTTACTCATCCTAAGCTGTGCAAATTTCATTTTGAAAACAGACATCTCCATACCAACACACATAAACTATCAGGCTACGACATATGCCCAGTAATAAATGTAGAAATTTGAAACATTCTATCTGTGGCAACTTCTTACCAGTGGTGACAAGTGTGCTTACACACTCGCTGGTAGGTTGTGTGGCCTGTCCCTACATTACCTAGGGTGAACACACTTTTGGTTCATGGGTTGGTAGCTCACCACTACAATCTAATTTTGTTACTGAGCTAGGCTCACACATACAACAAGGTCAATTAGTAGATGTGCATATGCACTACCAGCTGCATCAGACAAGTGGTTACCCCGATGTGTGAACTGAGCTCAGTTATCAGCAAACAGCAAGTCGAGTAGGTTGTAGTCTTCTCAACTCCCCCTCATTAATTGGTGAACAGCCAATTGAATAGGTTGCAGTTTTCTTAACTCTCTCTGATTCATTGGCCAACAGCCAATCAATAAGGTTGTAGCTCTGCAGCTCTGCTCCCTCTTAGTAAAACCATCTTTTCAAGACATCCATCAAATCCCAACTCAATCTGGCAGAACTTGGATGCAAGTCCTTGAGTTCTCCAACCCCCCTAGTGGCATTGCCTCTTGAGAAATGGATCAACAGCAAACAAACCAGCAAACCATCATCAGTCTAATCTCCCCTCTTTTCACTGTTGTCATACTGTCAACAACACTGGAGAGTGGGAGATCATCGAGTGTAGAGGCAACTTGTGTACCTTTCAGTACATCTACACCTCCTCTAGCTACTGCGACAATCACATTGTTGTCAACAGTTGCCCATTGCTCCACCATCCCAGTCCTCTATACCTCTTGGAGGAGGAATGTAAAGGCAGCTGCTCGAGCAGGATAAAGGTATCGACCATACCCTGCTTGATTTATTGCCCATTCTTCAACAGTGATTGACATCAACTATGATTGCATCTCCTAATATCTCTGCAATGGCCCACGCCCCTCCTCTTATGTTGATTGCTCAGACACAGTTCAATGTAAGGAATGTGCTGTAGCTGCAACAGACCAAAAACCTGGCGCAAGCTCATGGTAATGTCACCGAGCACCAGATGTTCTCAGCCATCTTGGGTTTGCTCCCACCATTGGTCTCTAATGTAGTCTCCAACCTACTATATAGAATCAGTCTAACTCAGCAGACATGCAGAAACCTCCACCAGTTGATTCTTGAGGAGTTTTCACCCTCAAACAATATGCGGGTATGGCAATTTCTGGAACAGATGGTCCATGAGCCAGGGGAGAAACCTAGAGCTTACCAGCTCAATGATAGTAACGTTGATGATACTGTCATCCTCAGTCTGCTTTATTGCAGTTAACCTTTGGTAATCCGACAGCCTTTGTCGATGCAACACCCAACAAGCTCGCAATTGGCTGCCATTGCTGCAGATGAAGCAATCAGAGTTGAGCAGCCTTTCACATCGCAGTACACTAACAGTGCAATCACAGCACCAACTACCATTGCAGCTCATTAAGTAGCGCTTTTTCCATCTCTGGCACTCCTCACACAAGTTGAGAGGCACTGTGTTCAGGGTAACCCTGCTCTTGTATCAAGCCTCGATAGTCCTTGTGTCCAGCTGAGTCTTGGTGGAACAGTCTTCAATGATTTACGCAGACCTTGTTGCCTCTCATTGGCACTGTTCAATCTCCACCTACCTTCTCATGCTTCACATAACACAACTAGGATAGGCTATCCTATATTGCCTTGTCCTTTATTCAATACACGTACCTGGTTACAGTTTTAATTAGGGATTAGCAATGAGCCACTGTCCCCAGACTATCTCACTTGATAGAGAAGTTGATGCCTGTACCACTTCTTCCAGTGTCAAACCCTCTAAGTTCCACTCTTCCTTCTCCAGTGTTGAACCCTCAAGGTTCTGCTCCCTTATTGTCAAGTCAGCAAGACTACTCCCTCTTCTTTGGTTGAGATGCAGCTTGATCAACCTTTTTGCAGATGATGGTGATGTCATCCTGCAAAGAGGAATCAACCCTCTTGCAAAAATGGTAACCAAGAGATGTCTCTGGCTTAAAAACCAGTGAGAACCTCCAAAATCACCACACTCATGTCTTGCACACATTTGACATTATCTGTTTTCCATGGAAATATACTAGGAGAGAGTAGTTTGACAACTTCCTACCAGTCGTGACAAGTGTGCCTACGCACTTGCTGGTAGGTTGTGTGGCCTGTCCCAACATTACGTAGGGCAAACACACTTTTGATTCACAGGTTGGTAGCTCACCACGTCCAATCTAATTTTGTTATTAAGCAAGGCTCATATAAAATGAGGTTGATTAATATATGTGCACATGCGGTACCCACTGCATCCTACACTATCTTTGAATTTTTTTTGATCTGTCATTGGACATCTTTTTAGCTGTATGTCTCTGTATCCTACTCATGAAGAAAATTTTTGAACAAGAAAAAAATTCAGGAATCATAGTACTCAGTTAGTGGAAACTGGTGGTGTAAATATTTAAAAGCACATGATCATAAAAATAAATTTTTACCAGTCTTTGTTAAAACTAAGATTTTACTTAAAAAATGATGATTCAAAATTGATTTTACATCACACAATTTTTTAAAAATCCATTGGTTTTTGGTGTGTTTTTCAAAGTGTGTACTCTTAGAACCTGGAATGAGTACTCTTACCAATGGTATGAGTGCGCATTTGACTTCCTTTTTAAATTTGAATTGTGGAATTACAAATCAAGTTTCAGAACTCAAACCAGCAACAAACTAGCTAATAGAAGAAAGTATTTCACAGGAAAATTTGAGAAGCGCGGAATATCAGAAGGCTTGAGGGTTGATAATCGAACACTAAGTTAGTACTCTTACCAGCCTTTCCTTATCATTTAAAAACTCGTTTTTAACCTAAAGTTATTGTCCAATAAGGTTGATGTTCGGTATGCAGATAACATTGAGCATAATTTCACTTGGAAATCTGTTTGGTGAAAATGGATTTAGGGATTGAGCCACAAGGGGCCAAAATAAGTTCCACCAATGATAGTCAAGATGAAACTATCATTTGATGGTGCTGAAATTAGGTAAAGGATGGGAAGATGCTGCACTTTTATAAAATTAATGATATCTCAAGGAGGGAAAAAAGTTACCCAATCAAAATTTTGGTGACCCATACTTCATACATTTATATAATTTGTGATTTAGTCAAATTACCAATGTAGCCAAAAAATAAAGAATTATATAAGGAGGATTATGAAAGCACCAGTTTTGGCCATCTTACCTGATGAGGTGGATAAGATTTTGAACATTATTGGGTATGAGGAATTAGCACTTGACATTGTCGAATATAAAATTTATTTTGAAAAGGAGAAAATAGTAAGTAGCTTGTAAATTAATGAAATATTTGGTTGACATTGATGTATTTTAATTAGATGAATCCTACACATGTTTGCATACAGTAAATTTTCGTTGAATTTGTAGAACTTAATCTTCTTCAGTCTTAATAATCTCTGGAAGTTTTCTTTTCGTATTCTCCCACAATAAGGCTATTTAAAGGAGAAAAAAGAAATAAACACTTTGAAATAATGATAATAATACAATTATTTTTATTTTAATTCTAATTAGTATGCTACACGTCTGCCTCCAACCTTGTCAGCCATCTTAGCCATTTTGACAAAAATCATTATTGTATTTTGAATTAAATCTTAACTATTTAGCTGTATTTTATTTGTCAAAAATGACAACATGGGATGATACCAAGGGAAGCTATTCTACTACTTTGGAGTCGATTCCACTCTTAAATTGGTGCATTCATCTTGTAAGAGTGGAATAGCAGTTCTTGGTTTCAACCTTGTGTCGACACTGTGTGGAAAATAAAATGAACCTATCCTAAGTTAAACCAAATAACATTAATATTACCATAAAATATAAACGTTATAGTTACACTATTACCTGATGATTTAATCTTCGTAATTAAACAAATTTTTTAAAAATTATTCGTATCTTAAAATGAGGTTATTTTTTTTGGCATATTGCTATTTTCATACGCGCACTTACCATTACCACATTAAGGCAATGTTGCGTGAGGTCCCACGCCCAGAGATGGGGACTAGAATTGATTTCCACATATACATGCATATTCTACACATAGAATATGTAAAGTAGAATAGCAAGTTTCATGCAGACTATGTAGAATATCTATGTAGAAAATAATACTGATAAGTAGAGACTAGAATTTTATGCTTTAGCATGTTTTTTTTGCAGCAGAGCAGATATGGCGAAGTTTCTTTTGCAAATCAAAAAATTTCCAGTAAAATGATACCCATTTGTTTTGGCATATTTTTAAGTAAAAATACTATTTGGCATATTTTGGACTTTTAAGGGCATGTTTAGGAAATATTACATCATTTCCCAATTTTTAAAGAATATTTCAGTATTTTCTAAAATTTTTGACTTTTTTGACTTTTTATGAAAAAAATTTACTTTTGAAAACCTTTTAAAGCCCTTGATTGTTGGCTTTAATCCTTTTTAATGATTCAGAATTCAAATAAAAATGCAAAAATAATTGTATTTTCACATCTGGAAATATTTAATCGAGTCTTCTTGCGACTCTCGTGTTACCATTGAGTTAGGTTGAATTTTCCCTTTAAAATGAGCCCCATATTGATAAAATTATAAAGTACATTTTGGAATATTTTGACTTTTTTGGGAATATTTTTATAAAAGCATTTTATAAGCGCATATTCAACCTTTTTTAGAGCATAAAATTCAGGAGACAATCCCAACAGTACATTTGGTTCTGAAAAATTTGTTGTTGCACATGCTTCCATTTTTGTTCTAGTGTTTCATTTCGAATGTTTCAGTGTTTCATTTTTCAGTTTTTTGTGTTTATAGGTGAAATTGAATACTCGCTGTGGACCTTGATTTTTATGATAAGTGTTTTACATCCTCAAAATTTAAAGAAGTATGCATACTGCGAGTTATTTTAGGACGTCCTATATTGGTAAGGATATCCTAATTTTGTTATGACAGTGTGTGTATATCTGTGTAACTGCTTCACAGATCCCTACATCCTGTGATACAGTTCAACTGTAGGATGTGTTCGAATCTAAAATTTTTAAATTTTTGGTATTCAAATTATGCTGAAATGGAGAACTTTTTGACATTGATACTTGATAGGTAGTACAAATAATAGGATTCATTTTATAATAACCAATGATGAATGAATGAATACTGTTACAAATAACAAATATCATAGGAGAATTCAAATGATAAATATAAAAATGAAAAAAACAAATGTGAAACATGAAAAAGTGAAAAGTGAAACACTGAAACATTCAAAATGAAACATTGGAATGAAAATGAATGCATGCGCAGCAACAAATTTTTCAGAGCCAAATGTACTGTCCCAATTATCTCGTTAAAATTCTAATTCTTACTGATAAGGTGACAAAGTAATGATAACATAGATAAGAGTCATCGATTTGTTGATATTCTACTTGTTTTCTACATTTTCTACTCATTTCCTTCATATTATTCATATTCTACATATTCTACATATTCTACATATTCTACGCATAGATTACCATCCCTGCTGAAAACAATATTTGACTGGGTGGCTGAAACACATAATAAGCATTGTGAATATTAAGATTTTTGGTTGTAATTATCTTAAAACAAATGATAGGTAGCTACTTACTCAAAATAAAATTTTAGAGAAAGCTTCAAGCAATAAAATAAGCCAAAGATAAAGAAACTTGAGTTCTTAGAAGCTGAGAGAATTGAAGCAGAACATGAAATCATGCATCATATTTGTGTTTTGGAGCCTAATTATTACTTGTCTTCTCAGTTTCTAAGTTAGAGATGAGAACTATTGGAATTTTTACTTATTGATAACTATTGATAGTTCTGAAACTGTTATTGATAACTATTGATAACTATCGATAGTTCCCCTCTACCTTATCTGGCCCAAAAAATTCTAAAAAATCAATGGAAAAAATAGAGCAATAAACAAGAAATCTTCAAACTGGTACTTCAGTTTCCAGGTAAAGTAAATTAGTACAGTGATACAACATTCCAACAAGTTTCTTCAATCAAAAATACTTTTTTTGTTTTTTGAATTTGAAATTGGCAATTTTAACGGCAGAAACCTGAAATTTGGATACTATTGATAGTTATTGTTAACAGCACTGCTTATCAATAACAAACAATAGTCCTTCTTATTGATAACTATCAACAGTTATCACATCCCTATTCTAAGGACTCAAATTTCTTGTTCTTTGGATTATTCCTTGAAACTTCCTTTATAATTTTATTTATGTCAAACAAGCAGGTATCTCTTATTTAAAAAAAATTAGGATCAAAAATTCCTATACTTACATACTTTTCATGAATATTTATCCATTCAGTGAGATTACCTACTGATGAGAATTTTGACATAAAGGATATTTCCTTATAATATCACCAATTTACTTCAGAAGTTCAGAATTCCACAGAACACAAAATACTAGACCAAGTATGATAACAAGTTCATATGACATGCAAAAGTTAAAACAATGTAGACTACATTTCACAAAGGTTTTGATCAAGTTGAGTCAGTGTTTCTTTCACAGGAATTTTAAAGGTGTGGTATTTTTTCCTCCTTTAACACTCCATCTAAATTAGCTAGTTCTGATTTTCTGAAGTTGATGAGAACTAGTGTCAAGCAGTTAATCTTCATCATGAAACTTCAACTAATGAGGGTTAAGGTATGATTACAATTTGATAAAGCTGAAATTTGCTTTGGCACATATTAATTAGTAGTTTTAGACAAAATGAAAGTTGATATTAATTTTTATGAATATAAGAGCTGAAAAAAGTTCTAATAGGACTGAAATGAGTACATTGTAGAAGTCATAAAAGCATTTTTATTTGCAGGCATTCTGAAATTGTGAGTTTTTTGGAAGGACTTAAGTGTGTGAATTTTTTTATACTGCAAGTTGAACCAATTAGCCCAGGAATATTATGTTTAAAAACACAAGGGAAAAATAAAAAATTCATAACAAATTTTTTCTGTTGGAATGTGTCAGTAGGTCCCCTAAGTATGTGGTTGAAAATTATTGATCCCACCCTACTTGCTTCTACAGTGGGGAGTGAAACATCTGACTTTATCCAAATAGTTTTTCTCATTTTTCTAAAAAATGAAAGGAAGTACAAACTGAATAGTTCAGTATAAAAATGTTTTCAAGAAAATTTTCCACAAAAAAGTTCCAACTTCCACATAATAAAATTCCATAAGTTTAGTGCTACAGGCATTATAAAGTCAAATTCCTTCTGGCATACTATGTACAAGTATAACCATGTGATTTTGGAAGTTTTATGATCTAGTCTTTGTAAACATATGACAGATTCTTTCCAACGGACCCTCATTGTCACCATATCATGTTTTGTTTTTGGCGCGTAGCCTTTTTATTAGAAAACTGAAACATAGTTCGAGCCGATATAAATTATTTTGTAAAAAAGTAAAGATCAGAAAATTCCAGGACATCACGGTGAGAAAACCCAGTTTGTCAACTTATCTATCATTCATAGGTAATTGTAGAATTATAAAAACCCGAAGTTAGGCAAAATAAAAGTTTTCAAAAACAGGTACATATAAAAACATAAACTTGGAGATGAATGATTAAATTATACTTTTTTTAATAACTATAGCTATCATGCTTGTCTTTGCTTGTCAGGCAATGGAGAACAGTGTCTAAAAAAAAGGATTTTGAAGAGAACATGTCTAGATGTGTTACTCCCTGACCTTATTCATTACAATATATAGCCTTCTGGCTCAGTGAGAAGTAGGAAAAATAAATTTCATTGAAATTTGGACTTTTTGACTTTTATATATTTGTAAATAATAGAAAGTTATAGCGCATTCTAGCTGAAAATTTGCTAAGTTCAAATCAAGGTGCATGATAGTGTAATTTTCCTTAGTTTTATAATTTGAAGAATTTTTTCTAATTTTTGTAATTTAAAAGGAAAAAAGGCCCCAGTATCAGTGACTACCACAGACTTACATTTAATGTGATAATGTTTTCATCTTCAATATCATACATGGATTTCCTCATAACTGTTTTATCAATGTTGAATGAAATATCAATATTTCCATGCGTCATAAGAAAGCTATGTAGTTTATATCGATATATTATTGATAATTGGTGGAAAATTTAACAAGAAAAAACGACATAAAATGTAAAAACAAACTCCGTATTTTGCTGTAGTGAAAATAAAAATGTTAACACATTAAAAAATACTTCTGATAATTTTGGAGAAACTGCTGTTCTAATAGAGCGTGGTAATAAAGTTTTTATTTTAGCATTGAGAATGCTTGAGTCAATCTGTTAAAAAGTATCTGCCACCCAATTTTTACCAATGTTTTATCCATAAAGAGTAAGAGAAGGGGTAGATTATGGTGGTAAAAAGTAGAAGGAGAAAATCATAATGAAAAATAAAGTGAGGTGGTAAGTTGTTTCATAATGTTTATGGAGCAAATTCAAAAATGGAAGAAAACAAAACATGAACACCACTTTTTTTTTATAATTCATTTTCAATGCCTTCTTCTCTTACAGAGTGTGAAACCTGTTAATTTTTTTCTAACCCCCAAAAAAAGTCAAATTATGGGGCAAAATAACCCAAGAATCCAATAGTGAGTGAGACCAACAGGGGTTATTAAGACATATATTATATTGAAGGATAATTTGGTTTGTTAGGTTACTGGCTGGCTAAAGTTCGATTAATCTATAATAATTAATGAAGTTAATAATTTACTTTCAGGTATTTCCCAAAATAATAGGTCAGTTTTTCATCAATACTGCAGCTAATTTTATTCCGGGGAAAAAAAAACAATTAGTTGACATAATGAACTGGGAAGTAAGTTCTGGAATGTGAATTCATTATTACAAATGATTATGTAAAAAATATTTTCAACAGTAAATTTTTGTCTCCTCCATACAGGTGGATGGAAAAATGAACAATAATCAACAAAAAGGGAAAATATTGAGTAATAAACAATGTGAAGCTCTTTTAAGACTTACAGCTGCCACATTTAAGAAAGATATGTTTTGTGTTGGAAATCTTGAAGAAACTGCAGTATTATCAGGCAAGGTAAATAAAGAAAAATATGCTTAGATTAAATTTAAAAAATTAAAAGAAAGAAAAAGAGTAAATAAATGAAATGTTGATATTTTCATCTACAGGTACTCACAGGAAGCATAGTTGGGATCAAGTCAAAGATACATGGATTGCTTTCAAAAAGTGATCACTTGATATGTATCAACATTAATGACCATCTACAATGGATAACTACTACAATAGAATCAAAAGAATTTGCCTATGAGTCTAAAAAATTTGCTAAAACTAGAACTTCTACTACTAAGTCTCCTGATGACAGTGATGAAAGTGAGGAAAGTGAAGAAAGTGATGAAAGTGAAGAAAGTGAAGAAAAAACTGAGAAGACAACGGCGAAGACCACTGGTACCACAGAGTCTCAAGAAGAAACAACAGACACTGAAGAAACTGATGAGACAACTAGTACAAAAACTACTGGCACAACTGAATCTGATGAGGAAACCTCTGAAACTGATGAAACTGATGAAACTGAGGAGACAAGTGAGCCCTCTAAAACATCAACCAGTAAGACCACTAGTACCACAGAATCTGAAGAAGAAACAACAGACACTGATGAAACTGATGAGACAACTACAACAAAAACTACTGGCACAACTGAATCTGAAGAGGATACCTCAGAAACTGATGAAACTGAGGAAACAAGTGAGTCCTCTAAAACAACAACCAGTAAGACCACTGGTACCACAGAATCTGAAGAAGAAACAACAGAGACTGAGGAGACTGAAGAAACTGACGAGACAACCAGAACCAGTATAATAACTACTGAGAAGACTACTGGTACTACTAACTCTGATGAAGATACCTCAGAAACTGATGAAACTGATGAAACTGAAGAGACAAGTGAGCCCTCTAAAAAAACAACAAAGACCACTGGTACTACAGAGTCTGAAGAAGAAACCACAGATAGTAATGAAAGTACTGAGGAGACAACTGAATCCAGTGAAACTACTGAGGTTCCAAAATCATCATCTACTACAAAATCGACACAAACAACAGAAGTATCAGATGAGACAGAAGAAACTGATGAAACAGAGGAAACTGAAGAAACAACTGAAGTGAGTCAAACATCTCAGACTCCTCAACCATCAACATCTCCACAATCTACAAAAACAACATCTGAATCAGATGAGACTGAAGAAACTGAGGAAACTGAAGAAACAACTGAAGTGAGTCAAACATCTCAGACTTCTCAACCATCAACATCTCCACAATCTACAAAAACAACATCTGAATCAGATGAGACTGAAGAAACTGAGGAAACTGAAGAAACAACTGAAGTGAGTCAAACATCTCAGACTCCTCAACCATCAACATCTCCACAATCTACAAAAACAACATCTGAATCAGATGAGACTGAAGAAACTGAGGAAACAGAGGAAACTACCAACGTAAGTCAAACATCTGAAACTTCTCAATCATCAGCTACAAAACAGTCAACATCAGAGTCGGAAGAGACTGATGAAACTTCTGATGAGGATGGTGAAGATGATGATAACACTAGTACCCCCATGAGTTCAACCTCATCCACAAGGGAGCCTTCCAATTCTAGCTCTTCATTAACTTTGAATTCTGTAATTCCAGCAATTTTTATCTCTCAACTTATTTTATTAGTGCGATCCCTTCTAATAAAAATGTGATTATTTATTTCCAATATAAATTATATATTTAATGAAATTTAGATACCTATGTCTGTCTGTCAGTTTACCAAAATTCCCATGGATGTATGCCAAGTAAGAATGGGAATTATCCGACTTTTCACTTGTCAATAAGTGGAGCTTCAATACTGAGTGTTTTCCTAGGGTGATCTGGGATGCTGTAATTTTCTCCTTTTCTTTTCTTTTCTATTTATTGTAGTGTTCACTGTCTCTGTAATTTGTATTTCTTTTGAACTGATAAGTCTGATAAAATTTGCATCTTTAGTCTCATCTATAAAAATAGAAGTAATTCAGAAAAATTTGTAACTGTACTGTTGCAGGCTTCTACTTGCAGTTATAGTTCCTTTGAAAAATTATGCAGTAGGTAGTCTTGAGTATATTAATCAGATGCATAGTAAACCAGATGTCCACTTTTTTAAATGCTTTTATCTAGCTTGTTGGCTGCTGGGTCGAACAAACGTGATATTAATATTTCTGAATAATTTTTTTTATCGTTTATACATGGGTATTGATATTTTTATCCACAAATTTGCCAGGCAATTTTTGAAAAATGCAACAAAAAAATTCAGGAGCTAAATAGACTATGAGACTCTGTTCAACCTGGCAAAATGTGTGCCAATAAAAATTCTTTGGGGTGCTATACCATTAATGTTGACCATATGTACCAATAAGAAGAGCAAGTGACATCAACATTAAGGGAATAGCCCTTAAAAAGTGAAATGAACATTTTAACCAAAACTATCAGCTATGATAGTTCACTATCAAACTATCAATAGTTTGATAGTTCAATAGTACTATCAAACAATCCATAGTTTAATAGTAGATGGATGGACTATTGCTGCTGATGGTGTTTCTTCAAACTTTCATTTTGGTTTTATTTTACAAAATTATACCATTCTTAAAAAAATTGGTAAAATTTGTACCCTTTTTTGGGATTAATAAGATAAAATTCTTTCATTAAGAACTATCAAAAAACTATCAATACTATCAATAGTTTTTATTTTTTACAATTGGTTTTTACTATCGATTGTAAAAAATTTTTGACTACCCCTTTGAGGATATATATATGATGGAGACGACACATAGGCAGTTTCAGTGTCCTACTTATAGAAAGGGCTCCTATAAATATGTGTACTTCCAACTAAATATCTGATTAGAGGAAAATCTCGCAACGTGCATTTATTTATAAACACTGGCCTACAAAGTACCTCACTTTTACACCAATTTTAGATTCTGATTGGTTGGGGTATTCAGTCTGGGGTACTTTGTATGCCAACACATGGCATCCACAGTCTGGACACTCAACCCCATGTTAAAACTGTTCTGTGTTGTCTCCATCATATATAATATCCTCGAAGGACTACCCCCATTACTAGATAGTGCTATAGCCCAGCACTAATGAGAACCTGGTTAATTTTTATCCAGAAATTATATTCCTCCCATTTTTTTTTTCAAATTGAGTATTGTTGTTCATCTAGAAGTTGTCTGTTTCATTTGATTCAATTAAAAAGTTGATCATGCAAATGATTATTAATGGTTTTGTAATTTATTGTCCACATATTTATTGTCCTTTTGGCTGGATAAGAATGTCAATATTATTAATTATGAAATAAATGGCCCAATTATGAAAGATATTGAAAATTCTCTCTAAGGTATGTCTTATGACAATCTGTTGCTTTGCCAGTGCAGATGAGCTATTGATAAATATACCAACATTGTTACTCAGGATTGGCCTTATTTAACTAGAGAAAAATTCAGGCCACATCATATAAAGATGGTACCTATATAATATTCTCATTAGAAAGCAAAATTATAAATTAGCTCTTCATGAACATGAACACCCTGTAAGGCTAGGGCCCATATTCACAAACATTACTTTAATCTCCCTTCACTTAAACTTCACTTAAAAATGACTTTTGGTACAATTTTGTATTTAAGATTGTGGAAACATTTTATTTTTACATAGGAACTCTCATCAGAAATACAATGTTCCCACATTTTTAAGCATGAAATTGTGCAAAACACTTTTTTAAATTGAAATTCAAGTGAAGGAAGGTTAAAGTGATGTTTGTGAATATGGGCCTAATTGTATAAAAAATGTTTAAGATTTGGTTAAGAATTGAAAGAAGTTATCCGTTGAAGAAACAGTTTTACCTTTTGATAATTTGAGCTGAGTATCTGGTAGATTCGACAGAGTTGAACCTTGATTCAAAGGAACCATGTCATTATTATCAAAGCAATTGGGGCGTTGTTAAATTTTGTGAGATTTATTTAAAATAAAAATGTTACTAGAATCTTTCATTTTTTATTTTTTATTTTTTATTTTTTAATCAGCAATATATTGAAACCAAAACTTTTGTTGAAAAGTATTTGTGACTTGTGAGTAGTAGAATTACAAAGTATGTACTTTTGAATTTAGGACAACTTGGTTCTGGTTACTGATTACTGTTGCTGCATTCTAAACAACTTTACTACATAGCACAAGCCAATACTCAACAGTGAATTTTATTAGGTTGTTTCACAATGTTGAAGGATGATTTGATAGAAGTTTCATTGAAATCCGTTCATTGGTTGTGAGTTACACCTACCTAATTGTAGCTAATTGATTACCAAGAAATGTGGAAGAATTACGGAATTTTTTCTAATATATAGGTATATAATTTATTGTAATTGAATTTTCTTCTCAACAGAGCATTAGTCAATGGTGAAATTTCAATACATTGTTCTTTAATATTAGAGGATTATTTGGATGAAATTTCTTTGAAATCCATCAATTCATTGGTGAGTTGTTGTCAAAAATTCAAAACTTTGAGAGGACTTAAGTATACCTAGATATTTAATAATTTGCTGCAAACCCATTTTCTTTGTAACAGAGAAATACTTGATAGTGAAATTTTCAAGACTTGTTTAACAATATGTTTGTAGATAATATGATTCAAACTTCATTCAAGTCTGATCATTGGTTATTCAATATTAATAGAAGTATTATAGGTAGATACTAGAAAATACTGAATAACTGAAACAACCTGCAATAATTGCTTTTAGCTTTTTTTTTGCGAAGATCCATGGTGAGGATGACAGTTTACTCACATTTTTGACAACGCAGATGACTGCTATTACTTACATTTTTGAGAATGAAATTATTAAAAAATAAATAAATGCCTCAATAAAGCAGGTAGGCACATAGGACAAATGGGTTTCCATGTTTACAAAGAAAAAACATTCCTAACATAGATAACCTTTCAAAAATGTGAGTTAACCGTCATCCTCAAGCTGGATTTTAGCAAAAAAAAGTTGCACTCCCAATAATTCATTGTATATAATAACTTGTAACAGGGTGTTGAAGAAACAAGAAATTCAAATAATAAAGGAAAAATAATTCAACTATATACTACTACATATAAGGAAAGTAAAGATACCATCTGCCCTGATCAGTACCGGATTAAGGTGAAGTAGCTCCCTGGGTATAATATTTGAGGGTGCCCCTCCCCCCACTCAAGGTTGAAAAAATGAAAAAGATGATCATTCATTAATTTTCATTTTTCTTTGACAAAATTACAAATGAACTGTGATACACAAGAAAGACATATTTTACAAGAAAGCAAAAAAAAAACACTCATTTACCATCAAAAAATTAAAAATTTACTTTTCTACCTTTGACAGAAGAAAATTCACCGATCAATTAATCAAATGATAGTGTGTTCAACAAATCATTATTTATCGAAAGCATTGCTAGTTCTAAAGTAAATTTATCATCTATTGAATTATGTATACAATCTTTAATACATTTTAAAACAGAAAAGGATCATTCTCCAGTCAAATTTGTTACCATCATACTCAAATACATACTCAAGGAAACATTAATATTAGGAAAACAGCTAGTCAATTTCTTTTGTTGGTTTATTTTAAGATACTCCTGTGCTGAGGCTGTGGAATTTTGAACATGTTTAAAATGAATTAGTTTTTCTTCAAATGAATCAAGGTCGGGATATATTTTAATGAGATACCGAGTTTCTCTTAATTATTCATCAGACATAATCTACATTTTACTGAAAAATCCGAAATGTTCTTCATCTTTGGTATAGGCTTCACAATGATTGTACAGCTCTGATATAAGATTGTCAATGATTGCTAAATATGTCTTAATACGAAAATTTTCTCTCTATGACGTATAAGAATGAACTAGCTTGTATGTCTATACGATATAACTTTTGTTGTTCTATACTCCAACTGCACTCGCTTACTAACCTTTAGCGCAACTACTTTCAACAACATAAACTAACACTTTTAGGTTGTGCGAACAAACGCGACTTTTTTCATTTGTTCACCCGAGAACGCTGAAACTCATTTCCCACTCAAACTTTAATCTCGTAATGGAGGGAGATTGTTCATCTTCCTCAAACTTGTAATTTGTACTTTCAATCATTGCATTATAGTATCTCTAACTAATCTGTTTCTTTCCTTGGAAGTCAACCTCACTTCAACTTTGATGTGAGGCGTACAGAACGAGGATCGAAAGAACTTGAGACTTTTTACTTAACAATACACACACACATTAGTAGGCGACTAAAATACATTTCACAAACGAAATACGAAATGGCGAAGCAACAGCGTTATCGGATCGAGAGGTAGTAGGGAAGCACTTCGTGGTTGAGAGTGTACATATGACATATCTCATATAATGTGTTCCAGATGATGATAACGAAAGAGAGCCGTGGGATTTCCGTTACCACACCCCCCTAAATTTTACGTTCGAGTTCTTCATATGTTTATGTGGAAATGAACAATTATTATTATTTAAAAAAATATTAAGTACCAAATCTCATAATAAAACTAAAATAAATAACAAAATATTGACATCGGAGTATTTGAACGATATGATGGGAACTGTGGTCTAAAAAAAATTTTGCTGTGCGTTGCTTCGAGAATAAATAAAATAATTGAGTAAAATATTAAGAAATAGATAAATAAATAGGGTAACATGCATAGAATATTCCATATTAATATAGGATATAAAAATGGTATATGCAATAAGCAAAAAGAAAAATGTTTCTAACTATTTCTAGACCTACAAAAAATCTAGGATTATTTATTATAGTGATTGTGAAGTCTTTTTGCAAATTCCTCATTTATTTCAGTGATGAATGATTGCGAATCTGATGCAATTAATATATCATCCACATATGTTAAAAAGTATATTTTTTCATCATTATTGATTATTGTATAAAGACATCTATCACTTTTGGTTCTAGTGAAGCCCATATCCTTCACTTTCATGTCCAATAAGTCATACCATGATTTGCTAGATGTTTTCAATCCATAAATTGACTTTTTCAATTCGAGTACCTGATTCGTGTTTATATTTATTCCTTCAGGTCTTCTTACAAAAATAGGTTTTATTATTGGTGAATTTAAATATGCGGTTTTCACGTCATATTGTACCATTATTAATTTTTCTTTATTAACTATAGATAATAATAATCTTATTGTTCCTATCGATGCTACTGGGCCATGGGTTTCAGCAATACCATATTCGGTTCGATCTTTAAAACCTCTTGCCACAAATCTCGCTTTTGGTTTTGGATTTCCAAATTCATCAAATTTTATTGTGAAAATCCACCTCGTATCTATAAGTTTTTGGCGATCATAATCCACTATTTCCCATACCTTCATGTCATCGAGAGAATTGAATTCGTCATTTATGGCTCTAATCCAATCCTCCCTAAAAGGGTTTGTATCTATTTCAGCGAAAGTTTTAGGAATATTATCTTCTATATATATTTTATTGTATTTTATATTAATATTCATAATAATTGGGTTAATTATCCCTAGATCATATTCATAGTCTGCTGATTTTATTGTTATGGGTTTATTGTTTATTAATAAGGATTTTATATTTTACGTTTCATCCATTTTTACATCACATGAAATATATGATTTTGTATTATAAGGGTCTTTAAGACAGTATCCCGTATTTGTATAGCCCATCATTATATTTTTTTCGGCTCTGTGTGCTAACTTTGGGTCTATTTTATTTTTTAATTTTGCTTTTGCTTTCGTAGCATTTTGTTTTCTAACCTCTATAGGTATATGTCTATAGGTTAATGCTCCGAAAACTTTAAGATTTTTTAAATTTGGTTTTATTCCATAGAATAACTCGTAAGGCGTTTTATATCCTTCATTTGCCTTTGTGGGGGATCTATTAATTAAATAGGCTGATGTAACTACAGCATAGGACCAATATTTTATGTCTAGATTGGCATCAATCAACATGGCTCGTACTCTCCTCATTAAAGTTTGATTTTGCCTTTTGGCAACACCATTCAATTCCGGAGAATATGGCACCACATAATCCATTGTTATGCCAACCTCATTATAATAATTTATTATTTTTGCATCGGTATATTCCTTTGCATTATCGCATCTTATAGTCCCTATGGGATATTCAGGGAATTTATTTTTCATAGATATTATAATGTTTTTAAATTCATTTGTCACCTGGCTTTTATTAGCAATAGGCATGACAAAAGTATACTTCGAAAAATGATCTATAAAAGTTAAAATATATTTTTGATTTGCCACAGAGGGCGTAAATGGACCCATAATATCTGAGGACGCTATTTCCAATTTCCTTGTTGGTTTTGTCCTAATACCAGTATGTCCTAGTTTTGAATTATTTGCAATGCAACATATCTGACAATTTACAAAATCTTCATCCCCAAAATTTATATTTTCGGGAATGCCAACTGCTAAAGTTTTTAATTTTTGCAGATATCTGGCATTTAAATGCCCAAGTCTTCTATGTATTAATAATTTTTTATTGATATTATTATTTATTTGTGGTCTATTAATATTATTATTGTTTTCATTATTTTCTATTATTATTTCATCATTTTCACCCCCCTGAGGTGAGTCAGTATTAATATCCTCTTCTTGAATTTCCAGTTCTACTGTAAAATCATCCCATTCATCGTCTATATTTTGAGTGACGGGGGCACATATTATATTTTGTTCATTATTATTAATATAATTCTATATTTTTATTCTTATTTTCGACATTATAATATATGTAAAAAATTCCTTCCTCTTTTTTTGCAGTCATAATTATTTCTGCATTTTCAATAAAATATATATTAGCAATATCTTTCAGTTGGTCGATATTGATTATTCCAGTATTTGTGATTTTTATTGCTGAAATAATATCTAGGTTTAGATCTGGCACATAATGGACATCGTTCAATTCTATCAATGACTGAATTTTATTGAAATTTTCGACTTTGATTACCATTCTACCTGTATGAGTGGCATATAAAAATTTATTTTTTCCCGCACATTGCAATTTTGTTGGGGTCACAAATTTTTTAACATCTACTAATTTATTAAAATCTGACGTTAGATGCACTTCCGCAGCTCCATCCAAAATTGCTTTGTGGTTTAACATTGTATAATTTTCATTGTTATATTTATTATTATTAATCAATTCATTCAATAATCATTCATTATTATTTCTATTAAATTTTTTGACCATGCAAGACATTTTCACCTGCTGTTCTGCACTATCTTTTTTATTAGTATTTGGTTGACTTGTATTCGTTTTTGGGGGATAATTTCCCTGATTATTATTAGTATTATCGTTATTATTATTTTGTTGTGGGTTATTATTGCCACAATTTTGTGCTATATGCCCAAATTGCCCACATTTGTAACATTTTGTATTATTTTGATTATAATTTCTACCATTACCTCTATAGTTATTACCTTTATAATTTGAGTTACCCCTATAATTGTTTCCTCTATAATTTCCATTATTATTATTATTATTGCTATTATTGTTCGTATTATTATTTTGGTTTTGGTTTGTTTCATTACCATTACCATTATTATTAAAATTATTTCTATTGCCATTCCTGTAGTTATTATGACCATTGCCATTTCCTCTATAATTATTCTTACCTCTATAATTATTATATCTTCCCCTATAATTATATCTATTATTATTATTCCCATTATTTCTATAGTTATTATTCGATTGATTATTATTATTATTTTGTTTTTTTAAGGTCTGATCCCTAAATTTTTGGCCAGAGTCCTCTCTCAATATTCTTTTAAAGTTATCCAAATTTTTTTCATCTGAAGGTAAATTTTCATATTGCATTTTTGCAATTGCCTGCTCGTAGCATAAAGCCAATTGCAAATTCTCTAATTTTTCTGATTCAGTAACTTCTTTGCCACTATCTCTTACATCAGTTACCAATTCATCCCATTTTTTCAAAAAACCTTTCATATTTCCACCAGGCTGAAACCTGAATTCCATCCACTTTGCCTTTGCCATATTTGCTGTGACCGAAGTTTTCGTGCCATAAATATTATCTAACTTTTTTAACATTAATATTGCTGTATTACAGTCCCTTATCTGTTTTGTGATTTCATTTGATACTCTTTCTAATACAAATGCCTTGGCATTGTCTTGCATTTTGCAATAACTCACCATATCTTTTTCGGGTCGGAAATTTAAATCATCTATATGATTAATATATAATTGTAGGAATTCGTGTTCCCCGAAAATATCGTAATATCCGGCTCCCCTAATAGCTGAAATAATCATCCTGCGCCAGTCCAAGTAATATTTTCCATTAAATACCTTTCCCAATGGCGCTTGTATGGGTTTAATTTCATTTTGGGATGCCATATTTTCTTTAATTTTACGAAAACCTAACACACTTTTTTCTTTATTAATAACAGCTATATATTTCTTATTTTCTATGGATTCTTTTTCAATTTCCTTAATTAAATTTTCCTTTTCACTATTTCCTTTTTCACCTTTTTCGATATTATCCAGTTTTATTATTTAACTAATTAAAGAATCTGTTCATAAATTTGTCTTCTGATTTATCAGAACTATAAATTCTGTTCGAAAAATAATTTACTGAAGATTCCAAAATTTTAATATATTTCAAACTGCTAATGTCTTCAATTCTTCCCGATATATCTATTACAAACGATTCTAATATTATCTCGCCTGTGAAGTATTTAACGTAGGGTAAATTGTAAGTTTCTATCTTTATATCAACAACTTTCTCACCTTCAAACTTTTTTATTAATTCTTTTAATTCCTCTTTCTCAATATTATACTCACCAATTTTTCCTTCAAACAATTTTATTGTAGAGGACATAAATAACTTCAAACAGTTTTAATTTAATAGCCTCAGTTCAAACACAATCGCATAAACACGAAAAATAATTCACTTCAACAAATATTATCTTTACAAAAAAAATTTTACCTTCTAATTTTCGATGTGCCGATGAATAATTTATGTTTTTGATGCTTCACTGTCTACCTCTGTACTTCCTGCTTGAATTTTGTTTTGAGTTGGCCGAAAAATTGGGTCTTCGATGTATGGATCTACGATGAGTCCTCGATGACGGGAGCAGGTTTCCTTTGGTTGTTCACTCGATCTCTTTGGCGGTCCTTACTGGATTTGGCGTTCAATGACTTCCAGGATTGGCCGTTATTAAGTCTGGAACTTCAGCTTCTAATTTTTCATTTAATTTTGAATTTTTCAAAATTGAAAATAAATTAACATTTGAGTTAAAACTTCTCGAAAAAAACACGGTAATCACTTCGTGTATTATTCAATGAGAAACATAAAAAATTTTTGTACAGCAGCAAATTAATTCAAAAAATTATTTCATCGATTTAAATTTTCTAAGTCTCTCCTCAAAGTTCTACCACAGCGATGGCTACCATGATGTGAGGCGTACAAAATGAGGATCCAAAGAACTTGAGACTTTTTACTTTACTGACATTTTATTAGCGACTAAAATACATTTCACAAACGAAATACGAAATGGCGAAGCAACAGCGTTATTGGATTGAGAGTAGTAAGGGAAGCACTTCGTGGTGAGTGTACATATGACATATATATATAATGTGTTTGAGATGATGATGCAGAAAGAGAGAAGGTGGGATTTCCGTTACAACAAACTTTGATTTGATGTATCTTTTAGTTCAAAGTGAACTAGTTCATTCTCATCTTTTGGTCTCGTTCATTTAGGTCTTTCAAAAGATTAGTTCAAATGAATTAGTTCTCCGTCAACCGACACATCTCTAATCAGTAAAGTGAAAATGCAAACAAGGAACACAGTGACATTTACCAGTCAGTTCTAAATATCGCAGCCAATCTCTACGAACCAATTCACCATTTGGTAGTCGCGCAAAAAACATTGACGATGTCATTTTTCTTCGAAGATTTGTTTCATAAAGACGTACTGATTTTGAGGAATCAATGAGGCTGAAATTTTGCTGAGGAGGTGGATTACTAATAATAAAATCTCGTAATTTATCTGTCAATACAAGTGGCCATCTTGATGGATCAGAAATGTCAAACACCGAGAATTCAAAGTTTGAATCTGCTCTGAAATAGCAAAAATTAGATGATTTAGATAAAAATTGATGAATTATTTAATTTATCATTATGGTTAGTGGTTCTATTTAATATTTATATAAACCTTTTGGAAAATTTGGGCTCAGTTGATTGCGAATGTAACAATTGCGATTCAGAATTGATTAAATCAATTGACGCACAGGTGTCTTCAATTTCAGCAGGTTTTTTAATTGTTAATGTAACAGTAGACGAGGGCTGGTTAAATTCTGTTTCTTCTAATTCGGTTGTGGTAGTTATGGTCCTTGTCCACCATACATTTTCATTTTGGGCGCATTCGTCAACATTGGTACTTGTATCATCAATTTTAGTATTACTGGGACCATCACCATTCATACCATCCGTATCACCATTGATAACGTCGGTACAATCACCATTAAGAACATCATTATCGATACCGATACCATCACCATCGTACTTAATTTAAATTATAGCTTAGCATTAACAATTGATATTATTAACAAAGCCAGTTCAGTTTCTGGTAGAAGCAGAAGCAATTTATTTTTATTTACACTGTGCTTTAGCGCATAGCACTCGATGAACTCTACTAAAATTTTAGCTCAAGAGCTGAAATTTTGCAGATATCGTGGTATGATAGGGTAGTTAAAGATTCTGTGAAAATTTGGCTAAAATTGTTTATATAGTTGTCGAGATATTGCTGAAACTTCACAACTAGCTAGTAATTTAGCTAAATTTTAACACGATCTTTAGCGAACATACCTCGATGTTTCTGCAAAATTTCTTCTCTCAATATTTCACGGTTCTCTTATAATTCCTCTCGATAACATTTTTTCCCAATCTACTGCTGCTGGTAAAGAGAAAAATTTGAATTGGTAAGGCCCCGAATCAATTGCCTAAGCACAGTCTTGAACAGTTCTGGATGTACTTTATGAGATAATAAATCATTCTCTTCAAATAGGTACAGTTACTTCTTTCTGTTTTTCATTTATTGTGAAATAGTCATTCAATGATTCAACTTTTTTGTCTTCAAAATTAATGTTTTTTCTTTCTCCTCTTTTGCCGCAGCTCGCTTCCTAAATTGGAAGCCGCTTAATTTTGTCTTTTTCACGACTCACTTGACTAGGTACACATGAAAGAAATATAAAAAACAATTGTCAGTTTTGCACTTTTGAATATTTTACAACAAATTCAGATGAACAAACACAAGTTTTAATAATATTCAATAGCATCTAGCTTTATCGTTTCAAATTTTTGCCTATAACTAGTGATGAATTACTGAATTTACTTTCGACTCTCTAGGACGATGATGACAATTATTAATCGATGTAAGTAATTAAATAATATCCGGAACTTTCTTTTAAAGTGTTGGCTTTCCATTGTTTCAATTTTTGAATCAATTTTTTCCTTCTAATAATTAATTTTCCAGAAGAAATTTTAGAGCCTATAATTTTTCGAAATTTGATAATCGATTAATTGATTGAAGAAATCGATTATTTCAGGGTGAATAAACGAATATTTGATTAAATTGTATAATAATCGACATCACTGGTAACACGTACTACGTACAGAGTTAACATTTTGCTGGAAATGTTTTGTACCTATATTATACTCTTATGTGGATTACAAATAAGTACGAACACAATTAATAGCGACCAAGTTTTATTCGAAAGAAATTGAGTTATTTACGTGACAAATTCAAATTAGCTGAGGGGGCATACGAAACTAGAAACCAATTAACCAAACCAAACGTTTCAATAGACAAAAAAGAGAGGAAATTAGAAATCAAAGTGGATAGTAATATTTGAGCAGCTGTTATAGGTACCAATCAGAAACAGTTATAAAGATTAAAGAATGAAGGTACCTAGATACGGTAGGTTGGTGTTGTCTTGTTGATAGTGGATAGAGAAAAAAACCCATAAAACCAACAGGAACAAATTAAAAATGATAGCTGGTGCTACAACTCAATGTGTTTGTTATTGTCAATTGTCATTCCAGTTGACCAGTTCTAAAAGTACGTCACAATAGGTGTGCGTGTGTGCTAACATCTTTTTTTTTACTTCCTTCTTTTTTCTTTAATGTTTTTTATTTTTCACAAAAAATTTCTGGAAATGTTTGCGCCCCTGGGCACTCTGCCCAATTTGCCCAATGCTTAATCCGACACTGGCCCTGATGGTGAAGGGAAAATTAGGGTACAACGGACATATGTAACAAAGATTCTTAAATCTTATAGGTTTTTATCACTTATCCTTGACGACGAATCAATCACAGCATTGCAAGCACCCATTGCATCCTACAAATTCCTTTCCCTGCACTTAAGGTGTTGTCTTCAATTTCTTATCAGTTTAAGCAGTCCCTTTGAGGATATATATATGATTGGAGACAACACATGGGCAGTTTTAGTGTCTTACCTATAGAAAGTGCTTCTACAAACACGTGTAGGTACTTCCAAATAAATATATAATTTGAGGAAAATCTTGCAACTTGCATTTGTTTATAAACACCAGCGTACAAAGTACCTTACTTTTACACCAATTTTTGATTCTGATTGGTTGAGATGTTTAGTCTGGGGTACTTTTTATGCCAGCACGCAGCATCTTTAGTCTGGACACTCAACCCCACGTTAAAATTGTTCTATGTCGTCTCCATCATATATATATCCTCGAAGAGCGTCCATACAATGAGAGCTTCAATACTGAGCATTTTCTTAGGACCCGTAGTTAGTGATGTCATTATTTTTACTATAATTGTTTTCATCATTTAATTTTTGTTTATCTTCATGGCGATATCACATTTTGTATGAAAATTTTCATCCCTCCACAAACAATATTATTCAGATGATTCAGTATAATGAATTGATAAATATTCTATAACTCATCGCATCTTTGCACATTTGAAATTTTTTATTTCAATATGTGTATTTGTACTAGTGAGAAACTACAAATTGGTTGTGATGAGCTGAAACTTTGCAGAGACATTGAAGTATGTTAATTTAAGATTCTGTGAAAATTTGGCTAAAATCATACGTGTGATTTTTGAGATATTGCTGAAATTCTGTTCAGATTGGGTAAAATGAGTTCAACTTAGTTGCAAAATTTCAGAAAAATCTCAAAAACCATACAAATAATTTCACCAAATTTTTTCAGAATCTTCAACTAACACACTTCCATGTCTCTACTAAATTTCAGTTCTCTACAACCAACAGTTCTTATGTAATTCTTTTTGATATCCTTTATCAAATATGGAAAGAATAAGTAGTTAGTTTTATACTCCTGAAGTCCTGAGAACTGCGGGTAATATATTTTTTCATATACATCCTGTTATTTTCCAAGGCTAGAGCTTTGAATTTGCAACAAAGATATTCATTAAAGCATATTTAAATTTTCAGTGACTCGTTCAAAGTTATGAATACAGAATTTCTTGAATTCAATGAAGTTGGTGGAGCAATAAGTGTCTATCATTTATACAATAATAATAAGTTAAATTCTGTCAGAACAATCGAAGTTACCAAGAACTCAAAAGTCAGAGCCATTAGTTTCAATTCAAAGCTGAAATTTTTTGGAGACATTAAATAACATTTTTGTAAAATCAAAGTAAAATTACTCAACGCCTCATCAGTCAACATTGCCGATTAATGTGAAACAACAAAAGCAAGAAAATGAGTTTGAGTGTGAGAGAGAGTTAGTGGGAGATTGAGAGAGGGAGCTGGAGAGAGAGCAAAAACAAGAAAATAATGACATCACAGACAACAGGTCCTAAGATAATGCTCAGTTTTGAAGCTCTTGTTCCATACATAGTAATATATAGTCAAAGGAAAAATAAATAATAATTTGATACCACAAAAAAGAATGATCCGAAGTTAATATTTTTAAGAGTGATAGTTAGCAATTTTATCTGTTCAGTTGGGCTACCTCCGAATGCCATATGTAGAACCAATTTTAAACAATTCATATTTGAACCAACTTCAAGTATTTGAGCTCAGTTTGGGTGATCTTTGGTTTAAACAGTACTTATACAACTAGCCCTATGAAGCAAATATAAATATTTCCAGAAGCAGGCATATTAAAGATGCACTAACACTACTTATGAATCTTTAGTTTTTTCAAGGCCTAGTAAATATCATAAATAATATGTTTTACAGATAATGTATTATAGTCCATTCAACTAAAGTTGATCTCAAAAACAAAACATAACTGGCAACTACTGTACAATTTTACATGCATTATTTACGCATTGTTATAAGTTGGAATATGCCAGAATATGAATTGTATGATGTGGAATACATTGTTGTGAAAAGATATTCTCACCAGAAGGTAATCTAAAGATTTTGCGTGTTCAACCACTTCTTATGTAAATATACAAGTAAACCTAAACCTGGGTGAACACTGGCGATTTTAGAGTCGGTTCGAATGGTTTATAAACTGGCTTGTTTATACGTACATAAACACATACATAGAGATTACATATGTTCGTGTGAACAGCTTGGTGGGCCATTTCTTGTAGTGATAAGAAATACTGGACCAGTTTGTTTATGGAATCATGACATTATTGTATTGTTGAGATTGTTCATGGTTTGATACTTGTACATTACTTGCATGTATGTGCAAGTAATTACGATCAAATATAATCTACGTGTTTTGTTTTACATCATAGAGACAATTATTTGCTAGCCTTATGGCAGAAACTGTTGTTGAGGAATCTGAGCTCCTTTACCTCATATGAGTTGAGTCCCCACATATGATTACCTATGTGAAAATATAAATATTTGGCAATGTTGTTTTAAGGGACATGGTTACATTTCATGTATAATAATGTATGTTTATTTGGGATTGTATGTACTTTCAATCCCCATTCTACATTGAATTGAGCATACTACATACTTTTTTTGCAAACTCAGATTAGGCTTCTCCAGTATAATAAGTAGGTATTCATTGAATTGCGCATAAAATGCACTTTTTTTGAACACTCAGACTAGGCTTCTGCAGTATAATAAGAAGGTATGCGTTGAATTGTGCTTACAATGCACTTTTTTTGCATACTCAGATTAGGTTTCTGCATTATTATAAGCAAGTATACTTTGAATTGTGCTAATACGTACTTGTTTTTGCATACTCAGATTAGTCTGTTACAGTATAATTAGCATAGATATATTGTGTTGTACATAGTACATATTCTGTAATATGCGTAGGCATGGTATTACACGTGCAATGAATCCAAAATTGAACTATTTTTCTTCAAAAAAATTGCAAAACATATAAAATTATACGTTAACATAGACAAAAAGTGACATTTATACATCGCATGCCCATATTATGAGTATGTGTAACACAATTTTTGTCATATGGAAGCAGCCCTATCTCACCAATATTAATGAACTAAAGGTCTAAAATGGACAAAGGTTTTTTGAGCATATGCAGTTAGCCTTCTTTCATCTGTCTTCAGTCAGTTGGTCCTGTGAATTTAAAGCTACGTAATACATTTCTGTGAATCCAGTGAAATTGAGTGAAACTCGTGTCCATTTAATGGCTTTAGATGAATATTTTAGCATGGATTTGTTTGTTTATGTAGGTATCCAGTACTAAATGATTGAAGTGTTTATCCCTACACAGCATTATAAAGATTGGTAAATTTATTTAACATTTTTTCAAAAATTCCATTTACAGACTTTATTGTTCAAAATTACAAGTGAAATTGCATAAATTAGATCGTTACAAACCTACAAAAGTTTTCTAGCACAAAGTATTTTCGATCCTTCAAAATTTTTTTAACCACCATAATTTGTGGTTTTAATTTTTGCCTCGCCTCTTTTAATGAGCTGCTAGCAAGGGTGTATGTATATAGCTCCGTCCTAAGGGGGTTCATGCTTTCTCAATGGTATCTTCTGACCTCTCCCCACAACAAAAAATCACCAAAACTCAATGTGGGAACATTACTTGTATGAGGTTATAGGGCTTTGACTCCCAACAACAGTCACTGCCACAAGGTTGGGAAATATTTTGTCTCAATAATGTAAAACCAAACATGTAAATTACATTTGATCATAATTACTTAAACATATATGCAAGTAATGTACAAGTATCAAACTATGACCAGTCTCAACAATGACAATGATGTCACAATTCCATATTCAAACTGGTCTGCCATTTTTTGTCACTACAAGAAATGATGCACCAATCACTTCATACAAACATAATATGTAATTACTAAGTATGGGTGTCTGTGTGCATGTAAATAAGCCTGTACATAAACATTCCAAGCTGGCTCTAAAATTGCTAGTGTTTACCCCGGTTTTGGCTTACCCTATTGTTTACATATGAAGTGATAGAACAAGCATACTATGTTGTTTACCTTCTGGTAAGAATATCTTTTCATGACAAGGTATTCCACAAAGGTGACGAAAATAAGATTTTTTGGCCACATCATGGGTGTCTAAAGGCGCAGGTAGCTTTCTCAAATATTGGTGTAGTGTGCTGGTGAGATACTTGCTTGCTTGGCAAATACAAAATTTTTTTGCAGACTAGACATCTTTGGTTGTTGAAGTAGTCTGCTGAAGTGGGAATTCATACCCCCTTTTTAATAAATATTTCCAAGCACGAAAAAGACAGTAGACCCAGAGGAAGAAGGTTGGACTCATCCCCTTACCACTCTGACTTTGACATGACAATCTGAAGATGTTTCAGAATTGGTAATGGACACTCAACACCCAGAGCTAATACATCTGGGAAATGCAGTTAGCCAAGAAGAACTAGCAATTAAAACGTTTAGGAGTGGTCGGACTATAAGCCAAAGTTCTGATATGAAGACACCTGACCTACAAACACAGGAACCGGTGTTTTCAACCAGTAAACAAGTTCAAGTGGAAGTACCTGTGCAATACCTCAGTCCATAGAAAAATGAGATGGCTCCTCAAAAGATCCCAAAAAATCTACCAACACACATCGGTAGAAGGAAACACACAGCCACAGCTGACACCAGAAGTCTTGGTGTAAATTCTGCAATTACTGCAGAATTAGCCAGGTCAAATCCCTAATTTCTTTAGACAGATGATTGAGATTCCAGAATTTTGGCCCAATGAGGTAGAATTATGTTTAACTCTACTGGAAGGTAGGTTCAAAACTGAGAATATTCAATAGAACCAAAGATATCTCCACATCTGCACCACCGAAGATTATTTGCTACATTCCAGATATCATAGAATGCCCGTTGACAAAAGAGGATAATAAATTATGCCTGGTTTATCAGGAAAATCAAAGATGGGTTTGGAAAGACCAAGAATTAAATTATAGATGACATCATGGGTGGTATGAAGATTGGGGACAATAAACCCTCAATTTCATGGCCAAATTGTGGCAAAAGGCTATTAAGATTGTAGCCCCTTCCATAATAGGAAACCAGTTCAACAAGCAACAACACCAAAGTGTTGTACAGTGCCTGACATCTGTTGTATCTACCATGATCAACACTTCCACCAACTTGGACTTCTTTGCAAAAAGTGCGAACAATGCACTAGAATATACAAGGTCAAAGCTTTCTGTCAGTGCAGTGTCTGCAGAGATTGAGGAGATTACTCAGCTTAGAGTCCAGATAACTCAGGTAACAACAGAGGTACAGAAATGATACAAAAGCCAAAAAATTGAACAAATAAAGTGGTAACTGGCATCAAAGGTTAAAATCAAGAAGTAGCATTGAAAATAACAGACAATCACGGTCCAAAGACCAAAAACTTAGTAGTCAAAATAGGGGTTTCACTCCACTTAGAACATCTTCTAACAGAATCCAGTCTTGAAATTGGGATGAAAAGAACTGCTTCTACCCCAATAGGTTTGGCGCAGAAGCCATAAAATGTAACAATCATTGCAAACGGTGGGACAAATCCTTCAACAAGGAGGTGTCAAACCAGAACAAGGGGACATCTATGGGGCCAAAGATCCCTCAGAAAAATACTGATACCGCCTGTTCTTAAAGGCCAGGACAAACAGGAGATGGTACTCTTAATAGACTTGGGTGCAGACCTGAGTATATTGCCAGTTAATAAAAATCAAAAAGTACATCCTCCAAAATACTATCTCTGTACTGTGAATGGACAAAACCTTTGAGCTTACAGACTTGAGACCAGTAAAGTCAACATCAGACTTAGAAAAGACATGACATGGTTCTTCATGGTTGCTGACATTTCAAACCCTAGCCTAGGTGCAGATTTCCTTGCACATTTCACCCTGATCATTGACCTTAAAAATGGTAAATTGATTGATAGTGAAACTAAACTTTGTATAGATGGCAAAACACTAGCTTACAGACTGGACACAAATATATCCAGCTGTACTAAAGTCGACGAACAATTCCTACAGATTCTGCCTATTCTGGAGTCACCCAACTATCAATTTGCAGGCATCTAACCTATAAACATGATACTGTTCATTATATAGAAATAAAAGGACCACCTTGCCATGCTAGAGCTCGGAGGTTACTGCCTGATGAACTCAAAGAAGCATGGGAATACTATGATCTCATAATTGTGGAGGGCATATGTCACCCCTCAAAAAGCTCATGGAGTTCCCCAATCAACATGATCAAGAAATCAAGTGGAGAGTGGCAGATTGTTGGCAACTACAGGGCCTTAAATGCCAAAACAGTTCTCCATTATTATCCTATCCCAAATATCATGGATTTTAACACAAACATGTGGGTTAAAAAGATGTTCACAAAAATAGACACCAACTGGGCATTCCACCAAATTCCTATGGCTGAACAGGACATACCAAAGACAGCAGTTATAACCCTCTTTGGTTTATTTGAATACCTTCAAATGCTATTTGGACTTCGCAACTCAGTACAAACTTTCCAAAGATTCATCAATGGACTGTTTCAGGAATTGTTGTTTGCTTATGCATACTTGGATGATATTTGCATTTGCTCAGAAGGCAGTGAGCAAGAGTAAGAAAAGAATGTAAGAGCTGTTATAAGGTGTATACATGCTGCCAGCTTTACCATCAATGTAGGTAAAAGTTTATACAAACAAATTGAAATTGCTTTCTCAGCTACAAAGTCTCAACCAAAGGCATTTCCCCTTTGAAGACCAAAGTCGAACCAATACTGAATTTCCCAAAGCCCTCAAATATTGTTGAACACAGGCTTTTCTTGGGGATGATGAATTTCTATAGACGTTGCATGAAGAATACTACAGCTGAACAAAATAAGCTGTTTGCATTTGTAAAAACAAATAAAAAGAAAGATAGAACTCCATTTGATTTGAATGAAGAAGCCAAACAGGCTTTTGAGAAAATCAAAGAAATACTGGCAAATGCAACGTTATTGGCTTATCCAGATGAAAGTCTGCCATTATGCGTAGGTACCATTGCCTCAGACCTTGTTATTTAGGCAATACTGTACCAACTTAATAATGACAACAAAATAACCATTAGCTTTCTTCTCCAGGAAGCTCTCAAAAACAGAAAAAAATTATAGCATGTATGATTGGAAATAGCTCAGAATTTTGCTGTGCTGAAACATTTCAGGCATCAACTAGAGGGTAGATGTTTTACTTTGTATACAAACCATAAACCCCTAATACATGCTTTTACACAAAAAGCAGAACCAGCATCATCAAGAAAAACACAATTTGATTATATTAGTCAATTGACTACAAAAATCCAGTATATAAGAGGAGAACTTAACACTCCAGCTGATGTCCTATGTAAAATCAAAGCTATCTCGGTCCCTGTCTAATTACCTTATGTAGAAATAGCTAAGGAACAGCTTAAAGATGTAGAATTGCAAAGTTGTTATTGAACGATACTTCTCTCAAATTGCAACAGCGAAAAATTTCCTGTACTGATGTTCTATTAACATGTGATGTCAGTACAGATAATAACAGGCCATTTCTACCAAAAAAATTCGCAATTTGGCTTTCAACAGTGTACATAACCTGTCACACACTGGACCAAAATGCAGTGCTCACCTAATCTTAACAAGGTTTGTTTGGCCCCAAAGAAGTCGGACTGAAACAAATGGGCTTGCAGTTGCCTGAACTGTCAAAAGACCAAAGTAGGAAGACACACTCGCTCACCTCTCAAATCCTTCAAACAGAATGGTTCAAAACAGTACATATGGACTTGGTTGGCCCATTACCACCATCACAAGGACACAGACACCTGTTAATGATAATAGAAAGAGCAACTCGATGGCCAGAAGCAATTTCTCTCCATGAGACGATAGCTCCAACCGTAGCTGCCAGGTTATACAACAAGTGGATTAGACAAACATTGCAACATATTTCTGTTGTTATAACAAAGATAACCTAAAATGTCTATACAGATCGTGATGTCACACAAAAGGTGAATCTTTTTGTTAACTGAAGATCTTGAAAAACTTTGGATTTTGTTTCACACATAACTTTGCTTAAACCAATCAGAATCTTACAGGAAAACTTGCATACAGTAGAGAATTTTAAGCGTGATCCCCTCCACAAAAGGACAAACTCAGATAAGATGACATTCAAACACTGCGATTGATTCAAATCTTGCAATGAAAATTATTTGCTATTCCACTGTCACTCCACTTGGATGAATTTTGTACACAGCTTTCTGAAATACTTTTTGTAATTTCCTTTCCAAATTCTCTTTCAAAAAAAAAAAATTTGTCAATCTCAATTAATAATTCCCTCAAATTGTCCAACATCGCAATTGTTTGGGAAGCTGCTGAGAAATTAAAAGCTCAGCAACTTCTGTGAATAAAATCCTCGAAATAATGTTGTCTTCTTTATCACCTCTTGTTTCACCTCCAAAACTCCTGAAAGGAGACAAAAGAACAACTGAAACTAGTCTTCATGAATGAGAGGTCCCCTCCCATCAGTCTTCCTACCTTCACTTTGGCGTACTTGGCACAGGGAAATTCAAACTCCCTGATGCTGTAGAAACCATAATTTAAGGTTTCTCAAATCCCACACTCCCAACTCCACCCTTATGCCCCCAATAAATACTGGCCACCATGGTAAAGGGGAGAAAATAGCTTCATAAACTAGAAAACCCAAATGAATGTTTGCAAAGAGTCGTACATATGCATTGGAACTGCTGTAGGTAGTGTGTTAGCAAAATGGGAGGCTGACCAGAAACGGAGCTAGACTCATAAGTCCCCAGGTCCTGTGCATATTTCATCATTTTTGCAGGGCAAAACGGGGGGAGTAACTGTGGAGACATTACTTATATGAAGTTATGGGGCTTGTACTCCCCAACTACAGTCACCGCCACAAGGCTGGCCAATATTCATCTTTATGACATAAAACCAAACACATAAATTACATTTCCATTGTAATTACTTACACAAAATGCAAGTAATGTACAAGTACCAAACTGTGACCAATCTCAACAATGACAATGATGTCACAATTCCACACACAAACTGGTCTACCATCTCTTATCACTACAAGAAATGATGTACCAATTTATTCACACAAACATACCTAATTACTGTCGGTGTGCGTGTAAATAAACCCGTGTATAAACCATCCGAACTGGCCCTAAAATTACCAGGATTTGCCCAGGTTTTGGCTTACCCATATGTTTACATATAAAGTAGCAGAACATGCAAAATCTGTTGATTATCTTCTGGTGAAAATATCTTTTCACAACAAGGTATTCCGAAGTCATAAAAATACACAATTTATAGAGATCAAGCCTGTTTTACTTGGCTAAAGGGGGTATAAGAAAAAAAATAGTAAAAATAATTAGAGGAAATTTCAGTATTAATATTATGCTAATTAATCGATTCTTTACTATACACTTTATTAATATACGCCCTTGGCTGCTACCACCCAGAGGAAGAATTAGCGCTGGTATTACCTTACAGCCTTATGAGGTTCGAAGAATTCCAAAAACTAAAGACTTACCATCATTCAGAGTCACTAGTGTGGGGGCATTCAAGTCCAGTCGACATCAGAACTAGAAGTTTTAAACAAGTGGCTATATACATTACGTAGCTCAACTTCACAATAACTAAAGAGATTCCAAGAAAAGTACACGCATACTCCATTCTCTGTTCTGGGAACAATATAACATTTATCGATTTAAATTCAATATTCCGCTGAGAAATTCATTTTCGACGATCAAAATAGTTTACTTTACGTAATTAAAATGATCCATAATTGATAAAAAATTATTTTTGCGTTCAGCCACCACCCAACTGAAAACATGGATGCGAGGCAAAAATCATCAAAACAGGGCAGAAAATGACGTATGCATCTACTCAGGTTAGAGGTTCTTCACTATAACCACAAAAAATGCGCGAATTCATTCAAGCAAATATTAGTTGTCCGACTTTCTTCTTTATTATGTCGTCGACATCTCGGGTTTGTCAGATGTTGATGTATGTCGTTATTTACAATATGTTAATCGGTCCAAGACCTGATCGCCGTATCACCTATCGGCTGAAGCCGAGCCTCATGAGGGAACAAATTCCCAAATTTTAATTATTTGAAAATTGTTTTTTTTTTTTGTATAGGGAAGAAAATAATTTTGGAGGTCGGATTTTGAAAAAATTGTACCCCCCACATTTCAATTTATCAACATCGAAGACCAAAGTGGATCAAGTTGACTAAGACAAATATTGAATGCCGCGTCAAATTTCATTTATAGATCGAGGCAAACGAACTTTGACAAGAGCTCACTAACGTAAGGAACAATGATCAATTATGCCTGTAAAGTGATTACCGTGATATAAAATGTGATACTTAAATACATTAAATTAAATAAAATGAAACTGATTCTTCTTGCTGAATCTACAGTAAGAACTTTATTAGATTTTTTATCAACAATTATAGGTAAAAAATGTTTCTCATATTTGATTTTGAATATGTTATGAATGTTTGGGAAAAATTAAAATTGTTTCCAAAAGAAGAAAAGAAAAATAGCAGAATAAGGCAGCAATGCAATGGGAATTAGTAATGATACAATTAAAAAATTAGGAAAAGTTAACTAGACCTATCCTTAATTTTTTTACATTCAGGAAATATCTGGTCAGTAAAAGGTTATAGGAAGAAAAGTCTGAAGGAAAAGGAAGTAAAAATTTTTCTTATCCTATATAATTTCAATTTACATAGTTTCAAATATGTAAAGGAAACTTGTACAAAATTAGTGATTGGAGTACATCCAACAAAATATGGACTCGATTTATAAGTACATATAATCCTTAACTTATTTCTTACAACTCAGGAGCATGAAGGAAAACAATAAAATTTAAAAATTACTTAAAAGATCGTTTAGACCGCCAATCAATATACTCATCAAACTCTTCTTCACTTCCGTAGGAAGAGTCTTCGTCTTCATTTTTATGCGTTGGTACAGGCATAACATTTTTTCGTTTGGACGTCAATTTTCGGGTATTTTCTATTTTCTCTTCTAATGTTTGTATTCTGTCGGTAAAAAAACGAGAAGTACACGAATCAATCACAATATAACCAAAATTTGAAACATGAGTATATAAATGTCTTTCAATAACACAACAGCTAAAAAGTGCTACACTACAAGTGTTAATTCTGGACAAGTTCAGTTTAGGCTCTGGCTACATGGAGATCCTACATACAGTAACAGTTTTTCCAGTATTATCAAATCAATGAAAATTATTCCAAATGACTACATCAAGCTATGTAGAACAGAAAATTTATACATTAAAATCGAATAATTTTTATTTTAAAAGATGACTGGTCCGTTAAACGATAGCCAACATCTGTTGTTAAGTAGCCGATACCTAAAAATCTTCACAACTAGGGGCTTGAACGAAATGGTACTACCCTTTAGTACAACTTGCACACAGCCATATTTCTCCACCATTTTCATTTTCATTTGACATCTTCTTTGTTTTTAGCTCTTCACGATCTTCACACAACAACTACCATAACTTAACACAATAAGTAGTCTGGTGCTGATTGAAAATTTTAATTAGAATTAATTTTCAGACCGGGTTGCGTTGGTTTTTTTTCTTTTTTATTCATCCAACAACCCATACAATCATACTTTCAGCATTCGCCCTTGACGTATTTTCTCATTTAGATGATAGAATAAGAAGAAAACTAAACTATTAAAATGATGTAACATATTACTAAACTCTAATAATTTTAGTTTCTTTTTGTAAAGAAAGGGTATTCGATTTAAATTTGATATTATTTTCAATTTTTCAAGGCTCAGTAATTACTAATGTTTTCAATTCTTGTGATCTACTAGCCAATTCTTCCAGTACATGAACAGTAAGTTTTAGTGGGTAGTTATATCCTGACAAGGAACAGGATTTGTTACTGAGTTGTATCACCATCATGAATTCTGAATGAGCTACTTATTTTAAAACTCACTGCTTATTTATATTTATTACACTTGAGTAAATCATTTTTTTATAAGAGCAGCTCAATGGGAAAATTTTGAGTAGGTCTCATACTCAACGATGAAATACATTGAATTTTCAGATTTCTTCGAAAGCTCAAATACTTTTTTATATATTCTATCAAAATGGTATCAAATTAACGAATCAAATCAATTTATCAACCAAAAATAAAATAAAAAATAATAAGATTCCAAAAAATTTTCTGATTCTTCCACAAGCTTGAATAATAAATGATTAATTGAGAGCCAAAAAATCAATAGGTTGACTAATCAAAGTAATAGATCAGTCGAATTAATCGATTAATGCGCATCCCAGAATATGGGTATTATTTTTTGAGGGTATATATATAATGGAGATGACACATGGGCAGTTTCGGTGTCCTACCTATAGAAAGCGCTTCTACAAACATATGTACTTCCAACTGAATATCTGATTGGAGGAAAATCTCACAACTGCATTTGTTTATAAATACTGGCGTACAAAGTACCTCACTTTTACACTGATTTTCAATTCTGATTGGTTGGGGTGTTCATTCTGAGGTACTTCGTATGCCAGCACGCGTCATCTATAGTCTGGACACTCAACCCCATGTTAAAACTGTTCCGTGTTGTCTCCATCATATATACTATATATATCCTCGGAGGTATTATCTAAGAGTTTTGAAAGCTGTATTCAAATCCGATATTACTGATATTAACTGCCATCGAACCAACACAATTCTGTACTTTTTCTGTAAAATAGGACTAATCTAACACCAATTATCATAGATGTCATTTTAAACTTCACTTTAAAACAGGTGTTGTTATTTCTACCAGCTTGGATGAGGAGTTGATCGGATCTGTACTGAATATGAACGAGATTGCTCGTACTCCCTGGGTGTTCCTTTATTTTTCGATGTTATCATTATAGTGAGGAAAAATATACGAAAATTTAGAAAGCTGAAATTAGAAAATAAAAAGTTGGCTTTTCATTTCTTTTTTAATATTAATACTTTATAATATTCACAATGTTTTTTTACAAAGATTTCATTTTTCACTTGAAGAAAAATTGTATTAGTTTTGATAAAGATGATAAAAATATTGAATGTGTTATTGAAAGTGAAGAAAGTTTTGAAAAATTTTCACAAAAGCTGAAAGAAGCCGGCATTTCATTTTCAATCTGTTCATCAAATATTAAAAGTAAGTCAATGAATTCTGAAAAGGTATCTTCTTACCTACTCAATTAACTTCAGACATGTCACTCACATCAACTAAGCTACAAGTTGGACAGGTACTTGGGCTATTTTAAATATGACGAAAGTTTTTTGAACACCACAAGCTCATATTGTTTTATTTTTTGGTAAATGTAAATTGAAAAATGAAAAATTCCCACTCTCCAGTCTCCATTAACTCTAATGATAAAAATATCTGATAACTGCAACTTGTATTTCTATACCACTTCGCATTATTCACTGAATCATTTGAAAACGAAAGCCTCACCCAATCTGGTAGAAATAACAACACCCCTTTCAAAAACTCACTACACAATTTTGTGTTGAACAATGTAGTAACATTGTATTTTTAAGTAGTAACATTGTATTTTTAAATTAGAAACTAAGAAAATACAATGTTACCACACTCTTAAATTAAAAATTGCGTGAAAAATCATTTTAAAGTGAGCTTTAAGTAAAGCGAGGTTAAAGTGACATCCGTGAATATATATGGGTGCTATACTTATTCCACAAAATTTAAAATCATGATTTTTCATAAAACTAAACAAAATATTTTTTTGGCAAGGTTGCAAAATAATTTAAAAAGTGAGAAAAAGAAATGAAGCAGCCAGCGAAGTGGATGGCAAATAAAAATTGTAAAATTGGCCATTTCATAAGGTTACCATCCATCCAGAAAAATTCCGACATGTCAAGTATTCTAGAGATCGAATCTCTGTCAGGGCAGAAATTTTAAAAATGTTGAAATATCAGGAATTTTTCCACTTTCATATATGTTTGATTTTTTGTAACAGAGCACAGACAGCATCACAATAGTAAATTTTTATATTCTATTCTGGACCTTCCTACTTCATCATGTACAGGCCTGTAGTGAGAGAGAAAAAGAGGATCCTCCCTCGGCTAGGATCTTTTAGGGTCCTAGAATTTAGAAAAAAAAAGAAGGAAAAAATGAAAATCTACTGAAAAACCCGCGCAAAAATTTTTTAATTCACCCCCTAGCAAAATTGGCTTCTCCATAATTGTAAAATCTTTCTCACAGATAAATCCTGAGTACTGCGACTGAACATAGATGTAATTTTTTTATGTTTAGAGGGCACATACAATTTTGAAGTGAAACTTCCTTGCTTACGGTAGTAAACTAAAAAACGGTCATGAAACGCATCACCGTGATTATTCAACTCCAATTGATTAATTGAACAAAATCAGATAAAGTTTCACTTCGAATGTAAGTACCGCCACGCACTCATTTTTTCCCAAAGGCCGAATTTCGTATCTATGGCCTGATCATAGAGATGCTCAACTTTCAGTTACATCAAGAATTTTCAATCAGCACAGATGGTAACCCTACACTTTCATCGAAGTTTAGATGCCTTCAAAATTGAGTGATTTTTACACATGTGGCAAAATAGGTGCTTAAAGTAGGCAATTTTGATATAAGTGTGATCCTCGCAGCATTGAAAATCACACAAGCGGAAATCATCTACTTTGCACGAGTGTCATAGACTGTTTTTGGCCACACCCTCAAAAAAAATTGCAAAAAAACATTTTTCTGTAAATGTATTCAAACAATACAAAAACGGTAGATTTTCTTTTAATTTGAATTTTTTTGTTGTTTATTTTCAAGTAGTTAAGGATAAATAAAAACTTTGAGGGAATTCTGTTCTTTCCGGAAGTATTAACCTCCAATTTCTATCTAAAATAGTGGCCGAGTTATTATTGATTGTAAGAGGGGAGGTTCCTAAATTTCAAAAACGCAAAATTTTCTATTAATTTGTGGATTTTTTTTGTTCATGTATTTTCATACAGCTAAACATGATCCAAAAATTTCATGAAAAACAAATTTGAGCAAATTTTCTCTTCTCAGAAATTCAAAACCCAGTTCTCTAACTTAGATAGTAGTGGAGGGAATATTGAGTAAATGATGAGAGGTTTTTATATTTTAAATACCTCTGCCACGCATCAACCACGATAAGTGTGTATCTTCCAAAACTGTCAAATTTTGTGATGACGGCCATTCGAAAACCAGGGGACCAATTTCGATCAAATTCAATAGCAAACCAGTTCCTAATAGTCTTCAACTTCCACAAAAATTTCAAGCCAGAATATTTCAATTTATGGGAGTTACTGTAATGACAATATGGTGGGCTTACAACACTCTGAGAACCCCTTACTCCAAAACTAGCTGATGAATTCCAAAAATTTTAACACGAATGTGTAGCCCATGGAAGCTTCTAACACTAACACAAGTTTCATTACCATAGGTCAAACAGCGGATGCTCCACAGACTTCCAAAAAGTGCCAAAATGAGCAAAAAGTGTGAAAAAAAAATTATATATACACCGTGTACAGAAAAATATGAGTGTTCTATATATTTGTGATCTACGACTCATGATTGACGCTTTTCCACAGGTCCCACCCCCAGGTCCCGTCACTGCACTGAATGCAATAATTGTATTTTCAAAACCAGCAGTTATATTATTTATCGTTTTTTTTTTGTTTGTTTATTTTTAAACACCTAAAGATAATTAAAAAATTGTATAGAAATTTTGTGAATGTTATCCTGTTTCTAGCAGCATCAACCGTGGCTCTCTATCTTAAACAAAGGCTGAGGAATCAATAAGAGAAATAAGACAGGTTTGTTTACAGCTGAAATGTTGTGTTCAATTAAAGCGACAACTTGATCATCAGTTTTTCAAAAAATCTGTGAGTAGAAATTTCATGATGTCAGATAAGACAGAGTGGGCATTTGCTGCCGAGACAGTAATTTAATGACAGAAAGTCCCCGGCTGCCCATGCATGAAATTATACTCTTCAACACTGAGGCAAAATCTCTTATTTTATATAATATAGTTAAAAAACAGAAAAAAAATCAGTTTCTTAGAGGGATGTTCCAAAAAGAAATGAAGGTGTGAGCAAATGTGAGTGGCAAGTAGTGAGTGATGGGGTGGCTTTTGAGTATACATGTAATGGAGAGCTGATTTTCCTAGTTCAGTTCTTCAACCTTGGAGTATTTCGGGGAACAAAATTACTTGATATACTTCTATATATTCCTGTATATAGATATAGTAAAGTGCAAAACAGAATAATTTTACTCTCCGAAAAAACAACCTATTTTTGAAAGTAACTTTGTATAGATTCATAACTTATATGCCTTTGACTATACAGTATGGGCTCTTGGTCGGACACAAGTCAAGACATACGCCACTTTGGATCTTACTTTTTCCGAGAGCCATTTTGTTCTGTTTCTTGAACATGCTCATCGTCAGTAGAACAAAAAAAACCAGTGTCATAAAGATTACGATCCAAAATCGCTAGGTCTCAACCTGTGGAGACGTAAAGCTCTATAAGATCAATGCATTTTTTAATGTCAAGACATGCCAGCGAAAAATTAGGCAACACTAGCGTACCCTCTATGCATTTCTGACATTTTCCTTGAGTTTACCAATTTAGAATACATCTGATAAAGATATCCCTTAAATTCGTAATGATAGCGTACATAAAAACCAAGCAAAGTATGTCAGAAGATATACTCCAGTTGCCTATTCGAATGTAACGCCTCCGCCAGACTGCCTAACTAGTGCTGTTGATTTTGGGATAATGAGCAGTTTTTAATATTGAAAATATATAAAATCAAAGTTATCGAAAAAAATTATACAAAAATTGTAAGTGGCAGAAAACTGAAATTTCTAGGAGACATCTACATAGGATGTCTGAAGATTTCCTGAAATTCTGGCTGAAATCGTACATTTATTTATCGAAATATCGCCGAATTTCTGTTCATATTCCCCAACTTTAGTGCATCCTTATCATTAAAATCACAGGATTTGAACAGAATTTCAGCAATATCTCGAGAAATGAATATGCGATTTCAACAAAAATTTCAGGGAATCTTCAGATAACCTATGTAGACGTCTTCTAAAAATTTCAGCTTTCTACCACTCATGGTTTTCGTGTAATTGCTTTCAAAAGCTTTGTTTATGTATGTTCTCAATGCTAAAAAATGATAATCCCAAAATCAACGTTTGACGAATGAGCCACCAGAGGGCGACTACTTTGACTTCAGACCTCAATTTAGCACCTGCATATTTAACCAGAAATCATATTCTTTACTTGTCCAGTACTATATAGTCAAAGATATATATTCAAAAAGGGTGGCAAGTAGTGAGAGATGTTTTGAAATTTTTCAAGAAACATTTCAAACCAATAAGTTTTATAAAATTAACGTTGAAATTAATCTCGCAAAAATTTTATAAGTTAAATTTTCTCTGAATTTTTTTTTTTAAATTGAAAATTTTACTATATTTTATAATGTATTTCAAAACGTGTTTCAATTTTGAAAAAATTTTTAGAAAATTTAAAAAAAATATATTTCATACAAATTCACGTTATTAATGTGCAAAGGCAAAAAAGAATTGTGAAACTAGCCACTTTCATCAAGCCTTAGATAGCTCGAAAATACAGCAATTCATACATATGTTTCAAAAATATAACACTGCATTCTCATCATTCTTAAAAATAATACTTAATCAATTGGCCAGTCTAGAAAAAAATAAACGTAAAGTATGAATTGAACACACAATATTTGACAATAACCAAAAGAACTGAGTTCAACATAATCATGATAATAAGACTCCGTGAAAAAAAGAAGTATCAAGTAACACGGGGCAGAAAATTAAAAAAGTATTAATCTAATTAGACAACAGTAGATGAATAGTCATTCAAATTAGTCGAGAAATATTAAAGTGCTTTGAAAATTATATTATTCCTGTTACTTCTATCGTGCAATTAAAAGACAGTAAAAAATTTTTCCCAACCTGGACCAAAGTTGAATATGTTCGTCAATATATTCAATTTGCTTATCCGTGGCAGCTGTTTCTTGATCTTGGTCTAACATTTGTTCCAACAACAAATTTTCCTCTTGAATTTCTCTTTGGAATCTTTCCATTTCTTCATCAATAGGATCTTTATAATCAACATTTCTTGCCTGAAAAAGAACCGAAAAAAATCAAATTTTAAACGGTGTTAATTCATTAATAAACTGTTTCATTCTCATGCGATAATAACACCTGATTTGAAATATTATAAAGATAACTAGCAAAAAATATTTCAGAGGATTTTCGGCGTTTCATAAAGATATTTTTAAGGAATAATGGCATTCGAAATACAAACAATAAAAACAACGTAGAAGAGTTACTTTAGCATCTAAAACAGGATCATCAAAGAATCCCTCCGGTAAAGTGTTATTCGAAGTCTCTGCGTCAGTATCAACTTCCATCTGACTACTAGAATCATCATTATTGGTTATCTGAGATGATATTGGTAAAACATTCGAAGTTTGTTGGGATATTGGCTCTTCAACTCGTTTATTTTTCAATATTCCTATGGGTAGACGCATTAAATAACAAAAATAATAATGAAACAGATTTTGACTGAAGGATAATTCATGGCAAAATTAAAAATAAAATAGCAAGCAGGAGAAACAAACAGGTTTTTCTTCACTAATACAACAGACACTCGTAAATCGTGACCATATGACAATTCAATGGATAACATATTCCCTCGACTAAACGAATTCATTCGTATTGAAAACAACGATTATAAACGACAGGTTTATAATTTTCAAAAGGAGAGCTATATCTTTTAAGAAGGAGGTAGGATTTTAACAAGTCCAACACGACTGCCCAGTGAATTCCAAATACAAACTTCTACAACTTTTCAGAGAAGCATAAAATTAAATGCAATTGAAACGTTCGTTTAAAACTATATCAGACGAAAGTACTGTAACTATTAAAATTTGAAACCTAAAAAAGTTCTTTCTCAAGTTGTTAACAACGTCTCAAATTTTTCATGTTACATCTGTTCATAAGTCTAAATCAGGACTGCTATAGAAACAGTGGATAAAATTTATTAAAAATTAAGTGTCACCTTTCAATTTTACTGTAGTATTTACCGCAACTGAAGGCGAAATTTCTTTTTTATTACTGGAATTTTGCAAAGTAATTCCCGCTATAAACTTTTCTCGACTTTGTTTTTTATGAGCTATATTATCACGATGTAGTTTAGAGTTTATATGAACGTGCCAGACCGTTTCATTCTTCACTACAGAATTACAAATTATACACGTCAGCGTTCCATCATCTAAATACGTAATAAGAAGTTAAGGAAAAGTAGGAATTTATCAGAACTTCCAAGTGTGGCCTGAACAAGTAGAAAACTTAAGAAAATCTATAAGATAAAAGGTAATCGAAAGTTTTCATCATATTATTATGACAATACAAAATACGTGATAAGAAAATCTCTCTAAAATGAAATGAAAAAACTTAAAAGTAAGAGATAAAAAGGATATTTTGCTAATGGAGAATCAATTTTTCTTTTTGTTTCCGTTAGTTTTTGTTTTTTCTCCATCATCATTTGTCGTAAATCATTTTGAGTGACTTTTCTTTTCTGGCTCAATCCGTTCATTCTACTGAAATTGTTCTCGTGAGTAGGTAACTAAATCAATCCCAAATAAAAAAGAAAACGAAACTAATTCAAAGATTCACGAAAATAAAAGAACAAACTAAATCAAGGAAAACGAAAACCGTTCAGGTTCACGATCACTTGAACATATTATGCGGGAATAAATTAGGAACTTTAATAATTTAACTAGAAATCTGAAATAATCATGAAATATGGAAATTTGAACACAATAAATTTTTCGAAAGTAGTTCAAAAACTCAAACTTCGATTTAATCGGAAATTTTACGTATCACTCATAGAGGTGGCGCGTACACTCACGTACGGTTCGTATGGACTGTTCTTATTGATAGGGTTACCTATAGGCTATAATCGTTATATAAAGATAAGCAAATATCTTCGAGCATATGTATAATTATTATGATGGACACGACAAGGAACAGTTTTAACATGGGGTTGAATGTCCAGACTATAGATGACGCACGCTGGTGACTGGTATACAAAGTACCCTAGACTGAATACCCCAACCAATCAGAATCAAAAATCGGTGTAAAAGTGAGGTACTTTGTATACGAGTGTTTATAAACAAAATGCAGGTTGGAAGTTTTTCCTCCAATCAGATATTTAGTTGGAAGTACACTTGTTTGTGAAAGCGCTTTCTATGGGTAGGACACCGAAACTGCACATGTTAGAATTTTCACCATTCAAAGCATTCTGATGTGAGGCGTACAGAACGAGGATCGAAAGAACTTGAGACTTTCTACTTTAATGACATTTTATTAGCGACTAAATTATGTTTCACAAACGAAATATGAAATGGCGAAGCAACAGCGTTATCGGATCGAGAATAGTAGGGGAAGCACTTCGTGATGAGAGTGTACATATGACATATATATATAATGTGTTCCTAATGATGATGAAGAAAAGAGAAGGTGGGATTTCCGTTACAACACATTCAAAGTATAGATGAAGAGTGAACTCTACCTTGTTGTTCAGTCACCTCTTCACTACGCTCATACATTAGCGCCACCTACAAGTGATGAACGGTAAACGTAATTTGATTCATTCTTTCGTATCTGTGGTGGTTTGTTTCACCTGTGGTATTCTACCCAGACTTTGTCTATCTATTTCGGCATCATGGCCGTGTAATGTGAATAATGGGCATTAAACCTTCGTGACGAGAATAACGTTTGTTTCTTATTGAACTTTGAAATTGATCTTTCAAATGAAAGATCCTCATTGTTATTAATAGCCGTTTTTAACAATCTCAACATACGTCTCTACGAGGCAAGTTTTCTAGCAACTAGTTTGCTATATTTGCTAGAGAAATTATCACTCATATTTACATGTTGCAATAATTTAGCTCTATTTTGCTAGCTGCAAGCAAAAATTAGTGGATTGAAAAAAAAGTGTTTACACAATGATGGCGTTTTCCACTGTGTTAATATAGTTGTTATCAATTATCAAAGATAAATAAAAATTGTTGAACTATTCTAATAATAATTTTATTTCAACTACAGCAAAAACAAAATTATTGATAACAACAAAATTACAAAACTGATATAGGACTAGCACATTTATACATATCATGATATCATTCTTCTATCTACTAGCACTAGCCAACTATCCATTCAGTTTGGATAGCTGGCTAGTTGCAAATTTTTACTATCCCCTGAGTTTACACGAGGCCATAAATTTCTTGCAGGCTAGTGAAATTCTAGCTGCAACTTTTGACTAGCGGTAGTGTTTACATGAGAAAAATGACTTGCAGCTAGAAATTTTCAACTAGCTGCTAGAAAACTTGCCTCATGGAGACATACCTTAAAGTGAGTTCTTACAATACATATTGATGTGAGGTGTGCAGAACGAGGACCAAAAAAGAACTCGAGACTTTATTTTACTATAAGATTTATTTGCAAACTAAAATATGTTTCACAAGTAAAATATGAAATGGCGAAGCACAGCGTTATCGGTAACAGAAAGTAGGGGAAGCGATTTGTGAAGAGAGTAGTTCGTATGACATACATATATAGTGTGATGATGATGATGATGACGAAGAAGGAGATGAGATGGGATTTCTATTACAACACCCCCCTGAAATTTTACCGGTTTGTATTCTTCATCATTACGATCGCTGAAACTAGATGAAATGCAACTTCAAAATAAATCAAAAAAAAATTATTACAAAAATACAATATTCAAAAAAAATTATTATGGTAACTTGAACTGAAATCAATTTTGATGTGCTGCGCTTCAAAAATAAATAATTGATAATTAAAATAAAAATAAAAAAAATAATTAGATAACATGCATAATAAGTTTCAATGAAATATATATACATATAAAAAAATGGTAAAATGCAAAAAAAATGATAGATAATATGAGTAATTCGCCAATAAAGAAAATAAAAAATATATATAGGTAACATATGATTCATTTGATTGTGTGCTAGAATAAATTCACAAACAGAAAATACGAAAAAGAAAAAAAGAAAAAAAATAGACAAAGGTATTTGTGTTGAAGATATCGATACATTTGAAACGTTACGTTGTATTATCTTATCTAAATTTTAAACAAGTAACAGTTTGAAGGATTAATATACGTTGCTCATTCATTTTATCTTTTGTATGCAACTATTGTGTTTGAGGTGGCGTTTGACATGTTTATTTTTTGATAAGGCAAGTTGTGGGATTAACCTTTATTGCGGTCGTGTAATGAGTTTTTATCTTTATTGTATGTATTGTTAAGGTTTTCTTTTCATCAGTCGTGTAGGAATTTTTCGTATTTTTCTCTCACGCTAGTTCTAAATTGTATGAGGTTTTTATTCTTCATAATATAGGGTTTTGACTTGCTCAATTTTAATGCGATTTTCATTGTTGGATTTTTAGAAAAGTCGAGCATCTATTTCTGTGAGAAAATACGAACTGCCAACGGATCAAATTACAAGAAAATATCAATAAGGAACCTAAACTAACAAAGACACTGAGCAAACACTAGACACACACATTACGAACACATAAATAAAACAATAAATATTCACTTTTTACAAACTTTTATTCCACATAATATTAGTGGACATGTTAATGTATCAACGGTTGATGAGCGATGAGAAGGTATACAAAAATATAATCACAGTTGGGTTTCAAACACAAAAATCACAGATTACAAATAATACTAAAACAGTGTTACCACAACAAATGATATGTGAGAATAACAAGCCAACGTATAATATAATTTGTTATTATTCTCACACGCCTCCTCAAATTATAATTATACGAATATGTCAAATATTGGCAAAACAACTTACTAAATTAATAACGTCATTAAAACAAGAATGACAAAAGTCAACAATAACACAACAAAAATTACAACATAAAAATATTAACATAAATGGTAAACATATACAAAAAGTTACATTAATTTCAACAGTTTACAAAAAATATCAAATTTAGGCTTCGGGCAGCCCTTCGTGAAAACGTCCCCTAACTGTCGCGAAGTTGGAACGTACGAATACTTAAAGTCTACATCTACGTGATTGCACACAAAACGGTACTTTACGTCTATATGTTTGGATCTGCGAGTATTCCACTTACCAGTGTGCAGAAGAGCCAAACAACTCTGGTTATCTTCGTAAATCACAGCTCTGTCATTAGTCTGAATGCAAAAGTCACTTAACAGATACTTCAACCAGATCGACTCAGTGGTAGCATCGCAAATTGCAATCAACTCACTCTCAGTGCTAGATAGTGCTACAGTTGGCTGCTTCTTGCTGGACCAGGACACCAGTGATCCATAAACAAAGACACAATATCCAGAGATACACCGTCTTGTAGTGACACAGTTGCCCCAATCAGCATCAGAATAAGTTTCTAAAATGTTGCCATCATTATCACATTCATTTGAAAATATTAATTTTTTGTCCTTTGTGGTTACCAAATACTTGAGGACTCTTAGTAGGTATCTGAAATGTTTGTCCGTGGCAAAGCTGGAGAATTGGCTGAAGTACGATATTGCAAAGCAAATATCAGGCCATGATCCTAGCATCAAGTATATCAGACATCCCACGAGCTGCTGATAGTCGTTGTTATGTACACTATCACACACATTGAAATCCCTGTCCAATTGGAGTTTAGAGTCAATGGGTGTGTAGGTTGGTGCACAATTTTCAACACCAAACCGCCTAGCAGCAGCCTCAATGAGATTCCTCTGTTCAATATCCAGTATGCCCTCTTCACGATTGTGGTTAATATTTAAGCCTAGGTATTTTTTAACCTTTCCTAGATCCTTACACTTAAATCTTTTATTAATTTCTTTTAAAAAAAATGTAATTTGCGTTTTATTATTAGAACTAATCAGGACGTCGTCAACGTATGTGAGTAAATAAACTACAGTACCATCATTTTTATTTTTAAATATATATAAACAGTCATCAGCCGTACTCTGCACAAAGCCAAGAGCAACAAGGAACTCGTTGAACAATTTGTTCCACACCTTGGGCGACTGCTTCAGACCATAAATAGACCTATTTAGTTTTAAGACATTATCGTGTCTATTTGTTTTTGTCTCTATCCCTTCAGGTATCTCGAGATATACATCCTCCGAGAGAGTACCATTCAGGAAAGCACTACATATATCAATTTGCTCAACGTGAAATTTTAATTTATTACTTACAGCCAAGAGGGTCCTAACAGTTGAAAGTTTCGCCACTGGCGCATACACTTCATTAAAATTGAAGCCTTTCTTCTGTTGACATCCTCTGGCAACTAATCTGACCTTATACAAAACTTTATTATTGACATCATATTTTTTATTAAAAATCCAACGACACGTGATGGTGGGGGCGTCCTTTGGACGTTTGGTAACCTGCCAAGTCTGATTGGAATTCAGGGCACTTATTTCAGAAGAAATAGCCTCCCTCCACATCAGACTGTCCGGTGCAGCACTCGCCTCCTCAAACATCAAAGGGATGCCATCCTCAGCAAGATATATATTGCTTGCTGTCTTATCATGTCCAGTCACCTCCTGCGTAAGACAATCCAAATTCAGGTCACCATCAACTTTAATGCTTTCCAAATTTGATTCTGTGACCTCATTAAAAATATCGTCATCTTTCGTATATCTATTTGTATTAGTACTACCTATTTTATTTTCAAAAAACTCAACATCCTGTGACAGACGTACTTCCTTCGCATTTATATCTAATAATTTATAACCACACGGAAAGTAACCTATCATAATCAATTTTTCACTCTTATTTTTGAACTTATTAGAGTCATGTTTGAATGACAACATATATGTGTCGCATCCAAGCGTTTTCAATTTTGTATAATCATATTGTTCATTGAACCATCTTTCAATAGGGACAAAATCCTTATTTGTGGGCATCTGTTCACGATATAGGCAGAGCACAATATGGCTTTGGACCAATATATCTTACCAAGACCACTCTCGAATAACAATGTCCTTGCCCTCTCACACAGCGTCCTGTTCATCCTTTCAGCCTTTCCATTTTGCTGAGGACAGCCGCCAACTGTAGGTTCGACAATAATTCCCTTCTCAGTACAATATGACTGGAAGGTTGTATTCATGTATTCTGTGCCGCGATCGCATCGGAGTCTTTTTACATTATAACCAAATTTTTTTGCGACCATTTCATGATATTCCCTGAATTTAGCAAACGCTTCCGTCTTACTCGTCAGCAGGTACACACAACAAAAGTTGTAATAATCATCTATAAACGTCATAAAATATTTCGCTCCTTTATATGCAGGAGGATTTATAGGACCACAGAGATCAGTATGCACCAATTCCAGAGGCTTATTAGTTTTTTGTTCATGCCTCAGGAACGGTTTTCGTCTCTGTTTCCCCATAACACAGGGCTCGCATAATAATCTGCGGTTGGAGTCAACGTTCGGTATTAAACCTCTGTTTGACAACAACTTAACATCGTTTACATTCAGATGAGCACGCCGTCTATGCCACATGGTCAGTGGGCCCGATTCATCCTCCAACGTCAGATTACACGATTGACTTGACATTTTAAAAAAATCAATCGTGTACAGATCTGAGTCCACGCTAACCCCAGTGGTCACGATTTTTCCACTGCAGCGTTGGATGACATCAACAGATTCCTCTTTAAACAGAGTATCGAAACCCGACTTGCTCATTCGTTTTACCGAAAGCAGATTCTGCGGCAGCTCCCGAGCATACCTTACGGTTTTTAATTCAATTATGATTCCATTCAACAATTTCAATTTCACCGTACCTACAGACGTGACAGAAAGCGAGACTCCCTTCTTCACAACACAAATACTATGAGGCTTAATCAAATCTATGTAGTCACTGAACAAATTTATGTCGTTAATTATGTGAATTGTGCATCCACTGTCTACTACAAATGTGGTTCGAGGTATCAAATTTGTATTTTTCTTTGCATTGCAAGAGTCATCAATTTTATTATTATTATTCACTGTGAAGCTGTAACCCACTTCAGAGCAATCGTCATTAGTATTAAAATTCTCGTTACACATCTGTGCTGAGCTCCTATTACTATTACTACTATTGAAACCATGGTCATTTGAACGATTTCCACTGTTATTATTATTACCATTACAATTATCGTTACTATTATTTCGATTTTTGGCATAGCAATTTCATGCTATATGCCCTATCTTATTACAGTAGTGGCATTTAACATTCGAATGTCCACTATCATTACCAAAACTACGACCATTTCCATTAAAATTATTACTATTATTACTTTGTGAGCTCGAATTGTGATTATTATTATTATAGCTTCAACCTTCATTATTGGAAGACGAATTACAAAAATTATTATTGTGATTATTATTTCAACCTCGATTAAAACCACGATTAGTATTATGATTTTGGGACCTACCACGATTAAAACGATTATTATTATTATTATTATTATTACCAGAATTGAGGAAGCATGAATTGTTTGTTTAGAACATTTCCATTCCACCAAGTCTCCATTAGTAAAGATCATGAATCCAGTTATTGATTTCCCTTTTTGTAAATTATGAATATCAATATTAGTATAATCTACCTGTGGGGCATATGAAGCGTCTATATAAGCTTGAATACCATCCCCTTCAGATCTATATGTTAAATTATAATTTTTTGTAGTATTAACGTACCTAAATATTCTTCTTACATAATTTTTAAGCGTTTCATTCGAATTATTTTGAAAATGAGAGAAGAAATTTACAGGGAATAGTATATCGGGCCTTGTTAATCTAGCTAAATATAATAACCCTCCTATCATTGACCTGTATTCTGTGTCATCTCTTCCATTTTCTATATTATCTATTTTTAGTCCTGTTTCCATGGGTGTGTTTGTATTTTTTATTTCAGAAATACCAAATTTCTTAATCATTTTTTCGATATGTTTATACTGTGACAAAATTATTGTCTTGTTTTCTATATCTCTTTTTATTTCCAAACCTACAAAAAATCTTGGATCATTTATTATAGTTATTGTAAAAGATTTTTGCAGTTCTTCATTTAATTTTGAAATTGATATTTGTGAGTTAGAGGCGATTAATATGTCGTCCACATAACTCAATAAGTATATTTTTTCATTATTATTATTTATTATATATAAACATCTATTGATTTTTTTATTTCTAATTCTTGATTCGAATTGATATTGACTCCCTCGGGTCTTTTTACAAAAATTGGCTTAATTATCAGTGAATTTAAATATGCAGTCTTGACGTCATACTGGACAAGTATTAATTTTTATTTATTTACTATAGATAATAACTATCTAACTGTACCTATAGATGCAACAGGACCATGGGTTTCAGTAATATTACATTCGGTTCTGTCCTTAAACCCCCGTGCTACAAGTCTGGCTTTTAGTTTTGATTTCCAAATTCATCATATTTGATGGTGAAAATCCATCTAGTATCTATAAGTTTCTGGCAATCATAATCGACTATTTCCCAAACCTTCATGTCATCGAGAGAATTGAATTCATCGTTTATAACCTTGATCCAATCCTCCCTAAATGGATTCGTATCTATTTTAGCAAAATTTTTAAGAACACAATCCTCAATATACGCTTTATTATATTTAATATTCACATTCATTATTACTGGATTAATTATTCCAAGATCATATTCATAATTAGCAGCTTTTATCGTGAGAGGTTTATTATTTATTAGTAGGGATTTAATATTTTGTGATTCATCTACTTTTACGTCACAAGATATGTATGATTTTGTATCATACGGATCCCTTAGGCAATATCCGATATTGGTATAACCCATCATTATATTTTTCTCAGCCCTATGTGCTAATTTCGGATCTATTTTGTTTTTTGATTTTGATTTAGCTTTTGTGGCATTGTGTTTCCTTACTTCTATTGGAATGTGTCTATAGGTTAAGGAACCAAAGACTTTTAAATTTTTCAAATTTGGTTTTATCCCATAGAATAGTTTGTAAGGTGTTTTATATTCCTCATTTGCTTTAGTTGGGGATCTATTCATAAGGTATGCTGAGGTTACTGCAGCATATGACCGATACTTTATATCGAGATTGTCATCAATAAGCATAGCTCGTACTCTCCTCATTAAAGATTGATTTTTCCTTTCGGCAACACCATTTAACTCAGGTGAGTATGGAACTACATAATCCATTATGATGCCAAACTCACTACAATAATTAATAATTTTTGTATCAGTATATTCTCTCGCATTATCACACCTTATTGTCCCTATTGGATAATCTGGGAATTTATTTTTCATTGATATTATGATATTTTTCAATTCATTAGTCACTTGACTTTTGATAGCAATAGGCATTACAAAAGTGTATTTAGAGTAATGATCTATGAATGTTAGGATATATTTTTGATTGACCACAGAAGGCGTAAATGGACCCATAATATCTTTGGACGCTATTTCAATTTGCATTTTGGCTTAGCCCTAATACCACTGTGACCAAACCTAGAATTGTTTGCAATACAACATATTTGACAATTTCAAAAATACTCATCCCTAAAGTTTAGATTTTCGGGAATACCAACCGCTAAAGTTTTTAATTTTTGTATATATCTTGCATTCAAATGCCCAAGTCTCCTATGTATTAACATTTTTTTATTAATATTGTTATTCGATGACATTTTTTCGATATTTTGTTTATTTTTATTATCTGTTATTTCTATCTCTTCATTTTCACCGCCCCTGAGGTGACTGACTATCATTATTTTCTTCTTCTATTTCTAATTCTATAGTAAAGTTTTTCTATTCATCTTCATCATTTCTACTGACTGGAGCACATATTATATTTTGCTCGTCATCATCAATATTATTATCTAAAAAATTATTATTATTTTTTATTATATTATTATTATTAATACTTTCTTTGGATTCATATTTACCCTCCTTATTTTCAATATTATAATATATATAAAAAATTCCATTTTCTTTTTTAGCTGTTATTATTATTTCTCCATTTTCTATAAAATAAATATTGGCTATATCTTTTTGCTGATCAATATTAATTATTCCAGTATTCGTTAATTTGATTGCTGAAATAATATCTAAATTAAAATCCGGCACATAATGGACATCATTCAATTTTATCAAAGATTGGGTTTTGTTTGAATTCTCGATTCTCATCACCATTCTACCAGTATGTGTGGCATATAGAAAAGAATTTTTTCCGGCACATTGCAATTTGATTGGGGTAACAAATTTTTTAACATCTACCAATTTATTCAAATCAGATGTTAGATGTACCTCTGCAGCCCCATCCAAAATTGCTTTATTATTTAATTCTATAAAATTAGTATCGTTTTTTTTTTTTTTTTTTGTCAATTCATTCGACAACCATTCATTATTATTCCAATTAAATTTTTTTACCATGCAAGACATTTTTACTTGCTGTTCTGTAGTTTCTTTCTTATTTGTATTGGGTTGATTTGTGTTTGTTTTTGGGGGATAATTACCCTCATTTCTATTTATGTTATCATTATTAATATTTTGTTGTGTAGTATCATTGCCACAATTTTGCGCAATATGCCCAATTTGGCCACATTTATAACATTTGTTATTATTTGGGTTATAACTCCTGCTATTCCCACGATAATTATTTCCTCTATAGTTACCATTATTCCGATAATTATTACCTCTGTAATTGCCATTACCATTATTATTTCCATTATTACCATTATTTTGGTTTGGACTTGATTCATTATTATTATTAATAGTATTATTATTATTACCGTTATTACGGTTGCCATTCCTATAACCATTATTATTGTTTCCTCTATAATTATTTCTCCCTTTATAATTCCCATTTCTACCTCTAAAATTATTTCTATTATTATTATTATTATTATTTCTAAAATTATTATTTTGTGAGTTGTAATTATTATTATTTTGTTTTTTCATTGTCTGATCACAAAATTTTTGATCAGAATCCTCCCTTGAAATTCTCTTAAAATTGTCTATATTCTTTTCATTGTTTGGTAGGTTTTTGAACTGCATTTTTGCCAGGGCCTGTTCATAACACAATGCCAATTGCATACACTGGGAGGGCGATTCCACAAATGTAGGAATGTTATATGACTTTATGTCTAGTTTTACATGAATATTTGTGGAATATCCCTACCGGTGTAGGTTGGTGTAAGTTAGTGTAGTCCAATCAAACACAGCTCTTGACATACATAGATTACATGAGTAGGTGAGATCACACAGAAATATTATAGTACGTAATATTAACTGTAGAGTGTATCGTGGTGGAGACGAGATAGGACCATCATATATAGCTGGAACTCTAACATATAATTATATATTATAATAATATATACTGCAAGCTTACTACTAGCTGTTAAGAAGATACTAGGTAATTAAGCCGATTTATATTTAATTAATTATATTGCAGGCAATTTGAATTAACTTCGGGTCAATTTGTTCCTGATTGAGTGTTATCGTGTTATCGTTTCTGTACTGATCTTAGAGTTTATCATTTGTCCAAATTTCTTTCACTATTATGGGACCCAAAACGAAAAAATCGTGGGAAAAGTTGAATTTCAGCAAACGAGAATTTAAGAAGCGGAAAACTGAATCGAAGCTGAAAAAAACAATGGACCACAACATTCTTAATCAACACTCATCAGAAATCACACTAAAGCCAATTTCCACTTTAAGCATTGCAGTACCAGGTTCAATTTTAGATAATGCTCAGTCTCCTGAACTGAGAACTTACCTTGCGGGGCAAATTGCTCGAGCAGCTTGCATTTATCAGGTTGACGAAGTAAGATTCCATATATCACTTATGTTGTTCAAAACTTAGTCAAATTTGTTACATGCATGTGCAAACTTCTCAGATTATTGTATTCAATGATTTGAGCGATGAGGAGAATGCACATTCAACAGCTGTGGAAGATAAAAAACAATCCAAGTCATGTGAACATTTTGCTACGTTATTGCAGTATCTAGAATGTCCACAATATCTGAGGAAACATTTATTTCCTATTCATAATTTTCTGAAATATGCTGGTGTTCTCAATCCTTTAGATGCTCCACATCACTTGCGAAAAGATGATACTTTTCATTTCAGGTACGTTAACGATGTAATTATTTTCAGGTTCGAATAAAATAACACATCTTTCTCACATTGCAGGGAGGGCGTTGTGCTCACATTGCCTCCAAAACCTGGGAAAGGATCCTATGTTGACGTCGGATTGATGAAACCAGTTATTGTTGATAAAATTTTAGAACCTTATTTCAGAGTGACTGTGAAACTGAATGTGGAAAGTCAGTCATCGTCCAATACAAAATATGGCTTAACTGTATCGCCTTCTACCCCTCAACAAGAGACTGGAAGGTATTGGGGATACACGGTACGCATAGCAAAGTCATTGAATGAGATTTTCACAAAATCATCTTATCCTGGCGGGTATGATCTTACTATTGGCACGTCCGATAAAGGTGTCGCGATAGACGAAATCGATTGTTTCCTGAAAAAATACAATCATTGCCTAATTGCGTTTGGTGGGCTTCAAGGTCTTGAATTTGCTTTAGAAAATGATAATGTCTTGAAAATAGATGATGTTTCTTTACTTTTCGATCATTACGTCAATACTTGTCCTGAGCAAGGTTGTCGAACTATTCGTACCGAGGAAGCCATTTTAATAAGCTTGGCTGAATTACGTCATAAACTGAGAATCAATTGAGGGACATTTGAGTAATAGTTGACGAGAGCGTGTTCGAAAATTTAAGAAAGGCAGAAAGTTAGAAGTTGATAATTTCACGAGAATTCTCCAATGTAATAAATATTCCATTTTAAAATAAATGTTTTTATTCATACCTATGACTACAGTTGTCTTCATAGTATTTTTACATTTTATTTATTTTTGTCAACTTCACTCAATAAAAGTGATAAAAAACCCAATTGTAATTATATTACGTAATTTAACTAAGATACTTCATCCGCTTCTTTCTATTGCTTCATTAACTGCTCGACGAAGTTGAGTTATAACTGCTGTGGGATCTACAGAACCAGTGACAGCCGTACCAGACACAATCATATTTGCACCAGCCTTGGAAAAATTAAGGCAATTTAATTACGAGGAAAAAATAAACATCAGTATCTTAGATATATGTAACACCGATCAATGATCAGGAGTCAATGAGTAACATAAATAATAAGAAAATGGTACTACACAGGTGAAGTGAGCCGAGGTGAGTTTGCAACTACATGCAAAAGCAGAAAAGGTGAGGGAGAGGATATTTTCAATAATTTCAAAGAAAAACCATCACAGAATAACAATAACTACGTTCACCATTGTTTTCTCCTTTTATACTCCAATTCTTAATAACTTGGATCTGCTACTAGTGCATAAATCGCCGAAGTTATCAAATATCATTCATTTAAGAATTAACAATATAAAATAATATTTTTTTATTTGTTTCTTCTTTTTAAAACCTTCATAAAGACGTGAATTAAGAATATTGGGATTCGACACATAAAGTGGCTGACATGTGGCAGATTTTTTCGCAAGCTTTGAAAATTTTCCAAAACTGTCAAATTTTGTAATGACTGCCATTTGAAAACCAGAGGATCGATTTCGCTGCCATAAAAATTTCAAATTAAAATCTTTTAATTTACAAGAGTTATCGTGATGACAACATGGTAGGTAATCAGTTCCACAGATACAGTTGGCTATCACCCATATTCTAGAATGTTTCTTCATGTTAAGTAAGACTTAAGTACATGTTCAACCAGGTTTATCCTATACTTATACGTAGGAGTCACAGATAAAATATTGTTTAAGTAGCAAATCTTTACTTCAGTATCATTCTAGAATACAGGTGTATGTGCATATTTCAGTTTCAATCTAACTTTAAATCTTTTTTTTCTTCATTGCGCACCTGATTTATTGATAATTCAGACACATTTCTGGTTTATGTAGGTCTGTAAATTATTACTGTGTAGAAGCCATGGGGGTTCACTGAGCACTTTTTGACATTTCCTATTTCTAGTTGTGCTAACCATTCTAGCAAATTTTTGAGTGCTGTATGTCATTGTAATTTGTAAACAAATTTCATAACACATGAAACATTCATCGCAGAAATGTGTATCGCCATCAGACTCCTGAATTTTATTAATTTTGATGGTTGAGCGGTTAAGTTTACACCTTGGAACTTCGATGATATGTGTTAAAATCCCAGTGAAAACAGAAATTTTTTAAGCTATTACAAAATAATAAATTGAAACTAGTGCTAGAATCCTTCTAGTGATGGTTAGTAACATAACTGCTGATAAAATAGAGAATGTAAAAAACATACAAGTTACTCATCTATATACGAAGTATATTACTTATTTATCTATGATAGCAGCATTGGGTACTTTTTAGTATTAAATAATACAACTACTGCATTCAGTGCAATGGTGGGACCTGTGGAAAAGTGCCGATCCTGAGTCCTAGATCACAAATATATGGGTCACTCAAATTCTTCTATACATTTTATATATAAATAAATATATCTTCCACGCATCAACTACAATAAGTGTGTATTTTCCAAAACTGTCAAATTTTGTAATGACTTCCATTTGAAAACCAGTTGACCAATTTTGCTCAAATTCAACATCAAACCAGTTCCTAATAGTCTTCAACAGCCATAAAAATTTCAAGCCAAAATCTTCAAATTTATGAGAGTTAGCGGGATGACAACATGGTGGATTTGCAACACCCTCCACAACAGCAGATAAATTTTAAAACTTTTAACACAAATATGTAGCCCATGAAAGCTTCTAACACTACCTCAAATTTCATTGTTATAGGTCAAACAGTAGAGGCTCCACAGACTCCAAAGAAATACTAAATTGAGGAAAAAGTGGAAATATATATAAGCATCTAAGTTCAGTCAAATAGGATACTTTTATTTGCATTATCATAGGTTATCATAATTCATAATAGTTTATAGAGTATTGCTATGTGTAGTGATGTTTAAATCAACACGTTGGCAAGCTTCTCTGTGGCTCCTTGCGATAAAGCAAGGACTAAAACACCGACAACCGGTGTCCAAATCTTTATGTAATTAAAAACTGTTTTTGTACCTAATTTTATTTTTTCATTATAATTTTTTTTTTCACGTTGTATCTTTCGAGTGGATTAGCCAGATTGTTCATACATCGTATTAAAGAAAAGTCCAAAGAAGGAGGAAGTCTTGTTACTCTCATATCATACCCTTTTTTTTGAAATTCTCTTTGTCTAATTATAGACACTTGTTCCATACACAAACTAATGGATCATCTCAGGAACGTGAAATGGATCTATGATGTCATTAATGCGATCTGGGTGTTATCATTAAAATTGCTCAAATTAAGTTCAATATAGTCCAATAACATTTAACACCTTCAAAAAGCTTCAACTGTTCAAAATATTCATACCGCCTAATTTCATTTGAACTTTTCTCTGTCAGTTCTTCATCGAATTTAAGTTTTATTAGTCTGAATCTTGAATTCGAAGATGAAATGACAAAAAAAAGATTAAATGAAATTATGAATTATGAATGTTTGGAACAGTTGAAATTTTTTAAAGGTATTAACTGTTATTGAACTATGTCGAACTTAACTCTTTAAGTATTTAAATGATAAAACCCAGATCACATTAACGACGTCATGGATCCATTTCACGTTCCAGAGATGATCCATCAGTGTACACCTATATAGTCAAA